>OX465281.1:204874802-205096792 GCA_949987705.1 Thereva unica | reverse complement strand
GTATAGCTCTACTACTAGTAACGAATGTAAGGCTGGAAACTGTCGAGTTTGCAACAACAAACACCATACATTCTTACACCCAATCGAACCAACTATGGACGAATCAACAGCATCAAATCATTCCAACTATTCCAAAGAACAAACGCCATCTGGATTAGAATCGGAAACCATTAGTGCAATTAATTTATATACACCTCTTGATGATCTCGTTCCAACTGCGACAGTTTACATTCATCACCGAGACCAAACTCCAATATTATGTCGTGCCATAGTCGATACAGGCTCATCAAGAAACTTTATAACCAACGAATTGGCCGCTCTCCTCCAACTACCACGCACACAGGAGCAGAATCATATCGGAGGATTAAATCAATCATCCACAGTGTCGAAGTTCTCTGTGACAACATCAATTAAGTCAAGGCATAATGATTACAAAAGAACGCTTGATTTTCTGACTGTTCCAGCAATAACGTCTTTTACACCAATCCAACAAATAAACAGAAAAACGATGAATTTACCAAATAATCTAAAACTGGCGGACCCAGACTTCCATGTCCCTGCCCCTGTGCAGTTATTATTGGGAGCTGGTACGACTCTATCTTCACTTTGTGTAGGACAAATTATGCTTTCTTCATCTCCTGATCTGGTTGCCCAAAAGACGCAGTTGGGTTGGATCATCGGTGGAAATTTGCTTTTGTACCAGAAAACACAAAATCGTGCAAGATGTTATCTCATCAAACTACAGGAAGATATTTCCCGATTCTGGGAGTTAGAAGATTGCAACTCCGATCGACATTTGTCTCAAGAAGAGGCTCAATGTGAAAAACATTTTAAAGAAAATACTAAACGTGATAACGATGGCAGATATGTGATTGCCTTGCCATTTAATGATAAAAAGGAGGAGCTAGGTGAATCCTATACAATGTCACTCAAAAGACTGCAAGCATTAGAAAGACGATTCAAGAAAAATCCTGAGCTTCAAGTACAATATAAAAATGTTTTTAGTGAATATGTAGATCTCGGGTATATGTCAAAGGTGACCAAACAAGTAGACAACAGTTTTTATTTGCCCCATCAAGCGGTAATTAAGGAATCAAGTTTGACAACCAAAATCAGAGTAGTCTTCGATGCGTCAGCCACATCTTCTACAGGAGTTTCTCTCAATGATGCTTTATTAGCAGGGCCTACCATTCAGAGTGATATTTTCTGTTTATTGCTACGATTCAGATTGTACAATCATGTATTAACAGGCGATATCGAGAAAATGTACTTACAACTAAAGGTTCGCGAGGACGATCAACCTTATTTAAGAATTTTATGGCGTGATAATGACGATTCTATCTCCATCTACCAGTTCAATAGACTCATATTTGGATTAAAACCAGCGTCATTTTTGGCCATACGCACTATTCATCAGCTGGCAGACGATGAACAATCACGCTTCCCCCGAGCTGCCACCATTTTAAAACGTGATCTATATGTTGATGACTTACTTACGGGTGCAGACAGTATCGATGAAGTTGTCCACCTTCAAAAGGAAATCACCGAACTTCTCAAGTCAGGAGGATTTAATTTAAGACAATGTGCCTCCAATACGGTTCAGATTCTACATTCTATTCCTGAATGCAATGTCAATTTGCAATTGCAAAATAATAGCAATACTACTCTTAAAACCTTAGGAGTTCATTGGAATTCAAAACAGGATGCAATAATATATACTGTCAAAAAAATGGAGCCTAATCGAGTGACGAAGAGAACGATTTTTTCAGAAATCGCAAAGATTTTTGATCCATTGGGACTTCTTAATCCGGTTGTAGTAAAATCTAAAATAATCATGCAAGAGTTATGGAAATTAAAAGTTGATTGGGACGAATCATTGCCCACAGAACTACATACTAGATGGGAAGAATTTGCGGCCCAATTGATCCATTTAAACGATATTTCATTTCCCAGAAAAGTGTTAATAAATCACCATAGTCACATAGAATTACACGGATTCTGTGATGCCAGCGAGAAGGCGTATGGTGCCTGCTTTTATATATATTCTATAGATAATTCAGGACAAGCTCAAGTACAGTTATATTGCGCTAAATCGAGAGTCGCGCCTATTAAAACTTTGCAGACAATTCCTCGTCTTGAATTGTGTGCCGCCGCTCTTCTTGCGGAATTATACGTTACGGTTAAATCGGCCATAAATATTAGTTTTCATCGCACAGTTTTTTGGACGGATTCAATGATAACCTTACATTGGTTAAATACCTCACCACATTTGCTAAAGACTTTTGTAGCGAACCGAGTCTCTGCTATTGTATCAAAAACCAATGGCTCATCTTGGCGACATGTCCGTACCTACGATAATCCCGCTGACCTGTTATCTAGAGGAGTGATGCCGAATGAGTTCAGGAATAAGTCTCTCTGGTTCAAAGGTCCTAGATGGCTATCCGGGGGAGAGGAATATTGGCCTGAGCAACAAATATTGAAATCCAACGATGTTCCTGATTTAAAGAAAACTACCTGTCTAGTCGCTGCTACCGTGGATATAGATATTTTTACACAATATTCGTCATATACTAGGCTGCAACGTATCGTAGCTCGTTGTTTACGCTGGATAAAATCACGTAGAAAGAAAGGTCCTTTGTTAATTGAAGAACTCCGTTACGCCTCGGATCGTATTCTACAATTAGCTCAACGTAAAGAATTTCCTGCAGAATACAAAGCCTTGAACAATAAACGGCCTCTGCATCCAAAGAGTAAACTTCTCTCTCTGAATCCCTTTATAGGGGATGATGGACTTATAAGAGTGGGTGGTAGGCTAGACTCTTCACCCTACTCTTATCAAAAAAAACACCAAGTCCTTTTGCCAAAGTCGCATCATATTACTCACCTATTAATTAATGAAGAGCATCTTAAAACTCTACATGGAGGAGTTCAACTCACATTATGCTCATTAAGGCAAAAATATTGGCCTATTGATGGACGAAACCAGGTACGAAAGGTCTTAAGAAAATGTGTACGATGTGCACGAGCCGATCCACCTCCTGTAAATTATATTATGGGAAATTTACCTACAGTAAGGACTACGCAGACTAGACCATTTGCAAACTCTGGGGTAGACTATTGCGGTCCTTTTTTAATCAAGGAGAAACGTTTTCGAAATCGTAATAAGTTAAAAATTTATGTTGCCGTATTCATTTGTTTCGTCACGAAGGCTGTTCACTTGGAGACTGTGAGTGATCTCACTACTGAAGGATTCTTAGCTGCTTTAAAACGGTTTATTTCTCGTCGTGGGATATGTGTGTCAATTTATTCTGACAACGGAACAAATTTTGTTGGCGCTAATAATAAGCTTAAAGAGCTCGAGGATCTACTGATTTCCGAAGAACATAACAAGAAGGTTCATGATTATCTGGCTGCAAAGAACATTGCTTGGCATTTCAGCCCACCTCAAGCTCCTCACTTCGGCGGTCTCTGGGAGGCTGCCGTTAAATCTTTCAAACATCATCTTAGACGCGTAATTGGACCAGAATTATTTACGTTTGAGCAGTTCAATACTTTAGTCATTGAGATCGAAGCTATTCTAAACTCCAGACCCCTAACTCCCTTATCCTCTGATCCAAATGATTTTTCCCCTTTAACACCATCTCATTTTTTGATTGGTGATCCAATGTCGAGCTTGCCGGAGCGAAACCTTTCAGGTATACCGGCGAACCGTTTATCCACATGGCAGCATATTCAAAAGGTCAAGCAGGATTTTTGGAGTCGTTGGCATAAAGAATATGTTAATGAATTAAATATCAGGCGCAAATGGACTCGAGGGAATCACCCTATCAAGGAAAATTCTCTAGTTATTATTCGAGAAGATAATCTACCATCCCTTCAATGGCGTATCGGCAGGGTTATTGAAGTATATCCAGGTCGCGATGGCATCATTCGGACCGTGCGTTTGAGGACATCGACTGGTGAAGTTACACGGAGTGTCAAGAAGCTCGCCCCTCTGCCTCTCGATAGTGATTAAAACAATCACAAATTAATATAGTAGCTTTTTTTATTAACTATTCTATGTTATGTATTTTTTTTAATCTTAATAATTTTACTTTGTTACAAAACTTGTAATAGTAGTTAGGTATCATTTTTTACTTGATCGCAAGACTCTCAACCGGGGGAGTATGTTGTGTACCATAGGTGGTAACACTAAATTCCTCATGAATTCGCCTTCCTCTATTCTATTAATTTTCGTCTTTCTTATTTTCTCCCTTTTTTACATGCCCAGTGGGAAAAAGGAGTGCTCCAAGAGCCATCTTGGAGCGCTCCAAAAGGAGCATAGAGTGCTCCCGTTGCCATACCCGTTCTATATTCTTTTTAACATTGCATGTCATTGCGATGGAGCATACGTTTTTATGCTCACAAAAATGCGTTGTTGGAGCATTATAAAAAAGCTTTTTAAAAAAGAAGTATTCATGGGCGCCTGTGGGTATGTAATCCGATATCGAAAGCTTTTATTTTGTTTATCTTTTGCAATTGCCTTTTTCTTTCCAAGCCCGAGAGTGGCTTTACCAAAGCAGTCCCCCAACTAAACTCTATCAACTTCCAAAGCTGTTTGTCCTCCGTATCGAACGAGAGCCGGGCTATTGAGTTTGCTAATGTCACATTTTATGGGTATGAGGATAAATTACCCGTTTTCTTTTTTTATATAAAATTTATGAAAACTCCAAGAAAGCTCCCTTGAGAGTGCTCCAAGTACACTCCCCTGTGCATTGCTCCCAATTTTTCCCACTGGGTGCCTTCTTAGAACTAACGTCCAGAATAATTTTGTTCTGTTCCTGGAAATTCGTTCTTTTTCTAGGCTCAAAATTGTATTTCTTTAACGTAGATTTGTTGATGACCTACTTATTCTTCTTAGAATTATAACACCATGGAAGGCAAATTCATGTATGCGTACGCAATATAGGCGCGCAGTTTTTCTTGTTAACAACGCCGAAAGGGCTTGATTTTTATATGTTTTGTTTAGTTTTGTGCAGTCTTGAATAAGTCTTATAGCGATAAGGACCTAAGTGTTTAAAATAAAATAGTCATTAACTTTGTACAAGTTGTGGTTTTATTTGTTAATAAACGGGAAGGAAAAATTTAATAATCACCCATCTAACGAGAAGTCGTCGGATGGGAACACGCGCCGACTTGGCAGTGAACACTTTGGTAATGGCTAATCGTTCATATTTGAAAAATTCAATCAGCGGAAATTTTTATTTTTTTAGCATTTTTTTTTTCATTTTACAAATTTATGCAGCCGCGTATTTGTCGGACATGATTAAAACTATCTTTTGTTATCAATTATAAAGTAAAAAATATTGAAATAAAATATGTATTGATCACAAAACATAACCTCGTATAAACGACATATTTAGGTTGTCGGACTTCAAAAACGCCGCAGCGAATTTGTCGGACATTATGACCATTTGATAACATTAATAATTGGCAACTAATTCTACAAAAATGATGTATATATTTATTAATAAACATAACCTCATATAACCGGCATATTCGAGGCGTCGGACCGACTCAATGCAGCAGTATTTTTGTCGGACATTTTTATTTTCAGTTTTCTCATCACAACGGCTTTCAAACCATTAAATATAAAATATGTATTTATTACAAAACCATTACCCGTATACTCGGCGTGTTTGAAAGGGCCTAGCTCGAAAAAGCAGCGGTTTTGAAAAAAATCATAGATAAAAAGTTTGTCGGACTCTTAAAAATGAAGCTATTACACAAATTTCTAAGTATGTATTAATCAACTAATGCGATGTATCCTAAACCGTGGACTATACCTAATGTGTAATAGTTTTCCTCACCGTCCCAGCGGGAAATGGGGTGCTGCAATATACATCTTTGAGAACTCATTAAAAAACTTGCAGCACTTGTTCCCACACCAGTATAGTTTTTAACATTGCATGTTATCAAAGGTAGTGATGAGCAAGAATGCTCTTGCACATTTAGTAAGACCAAGACAGCTATGTTTGCAAGAGTGAGGAGCAAAAATGGTCTTGTTCTTGCAGTCTTGTCTTGTAGGCACTACGGCAACGAGGACTGCCTGAATTAATAAAAGCCGTATACAACAATTCCAAATGTGGAGCTCTACACAATGGAAAACTGTCTTTGAGGGGAGTTTGAGGGGAGTTCAAAAGTACGACAAGGGTTCCTACTTTCGCCATGACTATTTCTTGTGAGCACTCTAGATAGTAGACCAGGCGGCATACTATGGGGAATGCTAGACCGCCTTAAGGACCTTGTTTTCTCGGATGATATTTGCTTGCTTGGCCACAGACATCAGGACCTTAAATACATGTTAAATCATTTGGAAACAAAAAGTAATCCAGCAGGCTTAAGGCTAAAACCTAATAAAACTAATATAAAGGAATACGGATAAATGCAAACACCCTTGAACGAACAGGGCTGAATAACCGTGACGTGGAACTGGTAGATAAATTCTGCTACCTCGGTAGTATTATTACCGAAAATGGCGGTGCAGAAGAATACCTCAGTTCAGTATGCATGCCTGTTCCGCATATGGAGATCAACGCAGATTTCAACTAACACCTATTGCGGCTTTTCAACTCCAACGTCAAGGTAGTTCTTTTGTATGGTTGCGAAACATGAAAAGCCACCCAATTCATCACAAGCCTACCAGTTTCCATCAACAGATGCCTACGTCGTATCCTAAGGATCCGCTGGCATGATAGGATTCAAGAAAGGATAGACAAGTAAATCCCTCACCCTCATTTATATGCCACCCTCATTTATATGCGGAAGTAGGTTGCTAGCTGTGGAATTTTCTAAGATAGCCAAGTCTATTTATGGTATTCATGGTTGGTGAGGATGCGCTTCAAGCAAGTGGAGCGATGTACAGCTGCAATAGATGTACTCGGTACAACAGATAACGTGAATCACGTCTGGGTTTCCGGACATAGGGACATAGATAGAAACTTGAAAGCTGACTAACTGACCAACCAGGGAGCCTCTGGCCAGAGTTCAAAGATTGCAATGCTTAGCAGCCCAATAGGTGGGGCCAACAAAGAGATAAGCTTCTTAAACTACACAGGATGGTTTTAAAAGTCCATCATACTCGGGAGAAGAACCACCAAACCCGAGCTATAGGAACTGGAATATCAATATAGCCTGAAGCGCAATTTGTCTACATTTAAGGAAACCTGCTATCATTGAAAATCCTAGAGCGTTCCAGAAATGAGAACAGTCATGCAGAATGGTTTACACGTTAATATTTAAAATTATTTCTGAATGCAAATAATTGAACTGTAAATTATTATTTTCGATCTAAAACAATTCATGCCATTGTATTAGTTCCTTTTTATGACGTTTTGTTCTTTTTGTTTCTATATAACAGAAAAACAAATTAATATTTCCAATTATTCGTTTAAAAAATCAATTTTTGCGTTCCCTGTAGTTTCTAAATATAATATGCAATTATTCCGCAATATAAAAGGCAGCATGAAATAGGTACATGTGGTTTTGTATTTATACAGATTTTTTTGAAGGTTCGTGTTTACTGAAATATAACAAACACAACTGTCAAAAGCAGAAAAAAAATAAATACCAGTATAACAAAAAAAAAAATATATGCTATCAATTTACAAAACTTCGTGCACTCGTATATTGGTATTGAAAGCAATATTACCCTTAAATTCGCAGTAAAGTGACCTTGTGTCAACATTTCACCCGGGGGCACGTTTGCAAGCATATTTGAAACACGTTTCGAAAATCAATTTCAATAAAAACCATTTGTATCTAGCTCATAAACTGGGGTAGCGAATGCAATGCCACATACCCTGTCCGTATTGCACTTAAATTTGTAGGTTATTCTCGGCTTGAAGCACCTGAATGCTCTTATTGTAACAATATAAAGGATTCAACATGTCCAACCAGCGGAGGGGGGATATTGTTCACATGTTCGTACAGTTGATTTATTCTGATGCACCACCCAAAGAATCAATATGTAGTATAAAAGTACAGCTGTAACGGAGGTCACGCCTTCATTCTAGTACCGATCAAAGGATGCATATCCTTACGTCCAAGTAAGTGCATCGGCTTCAATCCGACCAGAATGAATTTCCTTTATCTACTTCACTCTCAAGTGCACTAGTGCTCCTCAGTATCAAAGAACTGTTTATCGCCCACTTCTACGGTTTTTATTGTAGAAAAATCACGTAAAATTTTTATGGCTGTCTAACGGAAAACGTGATAAAAGTTTAATGTCCCAAGTGCATCGAGTGGATATCCTGCTGCATTCCATATAACCCTTCATCCTAGCTGTTATCGTATATTGGGAATTTCTGCAACTGTCGTATTGAGAATTTTTGTTTAGGGTCCTGGGAGTTATTTTAAAACAAGTCAATCCCTACTCAAGAAAATCGTCCTTGACAACAAACATTCAGTTTCGGTTTTGTATGTATGTAATTCATTTAGTACCTCTTCTACAAATCTACAGATTCACATGAAAATTTCCCTTCGTCCTTGGCCCTAGCCCCTGGTTCTGCGGGAAGACAATGAAATAAAGCGCGAAAATCTGCGTCAGAAAATTTCATATTTAACAACATAGAACGAGACTAAAAAGTTAACAATACCCGTCCCCGGGTAGTGAGGGCAGGGTTTCGCAGAGTTTTTCTACCCCCAAAAATCCCCACCTTAAGAACCTATTTTTGAGTGCAATCCTGCAGGAGGGGGACGGTACGCGAAATTAATTTTTGAATCCCCTTTACTGCTCCTTACGGTGTAGGGAGCTGCCAACCGAGTCAATGTGTGCTCGGTTACAGTGTGTTGCGTCGTCGTCCTCTTCTTGAAAAGGCTGAATAGAAAAAGTTCTATTTAAAATAAAGCAAGAAAAATATCGAAAATTATTTCACAGTTGGCAAGGAGCTGCTCGAGATAACGCTGAAAATATAGCGCTTTTATACTGCAATCTTAGTGTAGTAAGCAGGGCAACAAAGGGCGAAGGTGTTACAATGTAGACAGAATTTTTCCCATAAATAAGGATTCTTTCCTTAAGGGTGAAGTACAAATATTTACCGTCTACGATCCTTTTTTTTCTCCTTCTTGTTTTTGTAAACTTTATGATTGTGCTTTTCAATTACAGAGAAAAATATGAAAGAGAATATCAAGCGCTCAATTTAATACTTTTTGATTGGGTGTAGTGGTGGTAGTAATTTGATATAGGACGACGTTCTAAGATAAAATCTTACGGTTTTTGATAGTTATCTAGAATTAGTTTTTGTTTGTTTTGCTTCTCTATAGCAGAAAAAATAGACCTTCGAAAAACTTCAAGAAGCCATTCGTGATTCTTAGGACGTCACGCGTCTAGCATTAAATTAATTATCCTGCTGCTCTTAGCCATGGCAAAATTCTAAGGATTTTGAAAATAAGTTCGTAACTTTAGTCTAAAGAACTAAAAAGCTCTTCAGTGTTTCTTAAAATCACGATTTATTCTCAGAATTTTCAAGAAAAGTTATAAAATTTCTCAGATTGAAAATAATCTTCGAAGCAGAAGTGGAAGCTGAATCACCGAAATGTGTATAGTGATTTGGAGAGGTAAGATAAACAGCAATGTCAGATATAATATCAAAAATTAATTTGTTAAAGAAAATAAAATTGTTGAGGGAGGGCGCTACATTCTAAGTGCGGCATTGTACATAATATCTAGTTACAAAAGAAGTGTTCCCTCATACACATACTGTGAGTCAAAAAAGTTTACATACACCTCGTATAGTTTACTTTAAAAGCCTTTTTATTCATAATACCGCCAACGATTTTGAAAATAGAAGCTATGACTTATTAATTATGCATGTTGGTAACACTTTTTTTGTGGCATTTCAAATTGCTTTTAAGAAATAGGGACTTCCCGGAAAAAAGGAAAATTTAAAGCAGACAATTTGAATCAAAAAAGTTTACATACAGGCCATTTAGTTGTTCGCATTTCGATATAGTGAGCCCAATATTTTTGTTATTGGTGTAACTTATTTTGGGGAAAAGGTAAATGAAATAAAATTTTTAAGGAATTTTGTGTTCTAATGTGTAATTAATACTTATTTTCGAAGAAAAATGGGAAAAGGTAAAGAAATATCATTGGACGTACGAAAACTTATTTTAAAGTTGTACATGGAAAAAAAACGCTTCGGCAAATAGGTGCAATAGTAGGGAAAAGTCATTCGAGCGTACAAACAATAATACGAAGCTATGGACAAACTGGAACGCTTAGTGTAAAACCAAGAAAAGGTCGCCCGAAAATATTTTCTGCCCAAGATCAGCGAGTTATCACAACTATTGTGAAGAAAGCTCCGAAAACGTCTGCACCAAGTATCACCCAACAAATGTTAGATTCCACAGGTAAAACATGTAATCCGCAAACTATAAGAAATATCCTCCATACTGCCGGTCTTCATGGTCGATCACCCCGAAGAAAACCTTTTATTTCGAAAGTAAATAGAGAGAAACGGTTAGACTTTGCAAAAGAGCATATCAACAAGAGCAATGATTTTTGGAACAATGTTGTTTTTTCTGACGAAAGTAAATTCAACATTTTCGGAAGCGATGGGCACTCGAAGGTGTGGAGAAAACCGAATACGGAATTCAACAAAGAAAATATTGATGCTACCGTTAAGCATGGTGGTGGTAATGTAATGCTTTGGGGGTGCATGAGTACTTCTGGAGTTGGTAATCTGGAATTTATTGACACAACAATGGATAAGTATGGTTACCTAAGCATTCTACAAAGAAATTTAATGCCTAGTGTAGAAAAAATGGGTCTCAATAAACAATCGTTCATGTTCCAGCAAGACAACGACCCTAAGCACTGCGCAAAAATCGTTAAAGAATGGTGCATTTTCAGGATTCCAAAACAATTACGCTCACCCCCACAATCACCCGACTTAAATCCAATAGAGCACTTATGGGATTTATTGGATCGCCGTATTCGGAAACATAGTATAACATCCCGCCAATCCCTTAAAGATGCTCTAATAAGAGAATGGGAGAAAATAACGCCTGAAGACACATCTGCGTTGGTCGGCAGTATGAAAAACAGGTTGCAGGCGGTTATAAAAGCAAAAGGTTACCAAACCAAATATTAGTTTCATTTATACCGATACTTAGAATTAATAACAATGCTGAATTTGTGTATTGTACGTAAACTTTTTTGATATTAATTTTGTCATAATTTATTAATTTTTAATTTTTTTATTAATTACAATTGTTGAATTACTTTTTTTTGGGTTTTATAATGTAAATAGCTCTCACAAAATGAAATAAAAAAAGTTGGAGATGCTAACTATAATGGTATTTGACTTTCAAACGAAAATTTATAAAAATATTAAGTGTATGTAAACTTTTTTGACTCACAGTATGCTAAACTCCAGTCACTAAATTATGTTTTTACTTAAATAGTACCGAACCAACCCCCTTTTAATAGCCCCACACACTCTCAGTTTTAACTGCGCGATAGAACTGTGTAAAATACTGTACGATAAACGTCGTCTGGTCCCCCAAGACCGGGGTGTGTAAGAAGGAGGGTAGTCGACTTGCCGAATTTACCAGAATCGGAACAACCGAAGACACTACGTAAAAAACTGCATAGTTAGTTCTATTCACGAAATAATGCTACTACATCCAGAGCAGCCGATGAGTCAGCGCTGGGAGCCAGGGATACTGGGTTCTGGCCGAACACCCAAATTAGACATTGCATGAACGTTTATTGCGATTTCCCAACGTTCGTTTCGAATTGTATCGAATTTTTTTTTGCTCTACCTATCTAAAATTGTTGGGAGATGGAGAAGACTTAAATCAGGAAGGATACCATGGAAATTTTCTGTCCTTTGTAGAGCTTGTCGCCCGATATGATCTCAGTTTGCGGCAAATTTTGGATATGCCCAAAGGTAATAATTAGCTTTGTTCCAGAACTCGAATGTGGGATCCCGCGGGACAAAAGTTTTCCCAATTTGTGTTTCTTTACTTTCTCATGCAAGAAAAAGCGGGGAAATTTTCACTTCCCCTCGTGCAGGAATTAGCCGGAGGTTTTCGGTCCTGCGATTTCTTGCAAGTTGTCAATTTGTACCGGCACAATGGCGGTATGCTGTAATAGCATTTTTGGCCGCCACTATGCTTGGTTCTGCTCCATGAGTCAGAAGCCCTGAAGAAGCTGACCATGGAAGCAGTCCCCGACATAAAAAAATTCGAAAAAACTCACCCGCCCTAATCCGCCGAAATAACTGTTAGGGGGGGTGTTATGCTGGCCACACGGTAAACGCTAGCTCGCCGGTATGGGGCGTGGGGTGTGTGGCCGGGGCCATGCAGTGTGGTTCACCACTTACCTAAATGTCGATTCGAGTTCCTCTTCATGTCCCTATTCGCTATGATCGCTCCCTACCGAGCGCCATCGCGAATATCTACCCAGGCCTTGGACCTGAAAAAAAGAAAACCATGCAACGACGAGAGTACCTAGAGAAGGAAATCCGCCCAACCATCCTGAAAAATTTCACTGAAAAATTACCACCTCATCATGGGACAACACGTATATTCAATCCAAAACTTTCATATTTAATTCATCAACATATAGCAGACCAAAGAAAACAGAAATCTAATACACGTTATTTTCAAGAATGAACTCCCCAAAAAAACGTCGTTTCGGCCAGAACGTGGTTTTTTTACAATATGTACTATATGACAATATGGTATTAAAAGAAATATGAAAATTAATATCAAAATATATCAACCATTAAAAGTGTATGAATAAAAATATAAATAGGTGAATTATCATTAATTACGAACTCCACAGAAGAAAGGAAAATTACAAAAAAATCAACAATCAAATACTGAACAACAACAAAAACAAAATGTTCGTTCGGAAACCACAAATCTTGGCTAATTTGTTTTTCTTGTCGCCTCACACGGTAGAATTATCTTGTCGTGCCATCATGAACCTGTCAATCCCGAGCTCTTCATGACAAGCAGACAAAGAGTCTTTGTTCAATTTTGTTGGTGGAAATGGAAAACAGTTTTCTATAATATTATGAATTTGCTTCTTCCGAATTTCCGTTTGAATATTAAACAGTTGGACTACATGCAAAAAAATACTCCAAAGGCCAACCGCTAAAACAAATGTCTCCTCACCTAATGTGCTAATGGCACTCGTGGGTGATCTCACGCACCTTCTCCAAGATAGGTGGCCCAGGAGGTATCACCCTAGGGATACGCTACCCTAAGCCTTCTTCGCTGTAGTTTCGTCCAAATTTAGCCGCACTAACTTATTTTAAGATACCTGGTCTCTCCCATGTGATACCTCTTCACCGATGAGGTTACTAGCAAATGGCAGAAGGATGTACTCCTGGCATCAGCTGGGTACGTCTTCTTTTTCTCCCTCCTCCTTCTTGGGTGGGGTACTTTGACACCCGGGTTCCCTGTGTCCTCAAAAGTGCTCCGGTCGGGTTCCTTCTAGCTCATCTCAACACCAAAAAAAAACTCGGAGGAACGTTCACTAATCGATCATTTAACTATAGACAATAGACCAAAAACAACCTCAGGCCTCAAAAAAACCTCCACTTCTCTTTGAATTTGTTTTTTTTGTTCTTTTTTTTCTCTCCTTAGGTGTTTCACCTTCCACCTTTTTGCCCAAAAAAAAAAAACTATCTTTTTTTTCTCTGTCAAAAAAATTACTTTTTCCTCCCGCATACTTCGTCTAAATTTTCGCGTCGGTTGCAAGGTGATTGCATAAAAATTTCCAAAATTCCCGCGAGGGGGATATAACCGACCGTTACAAATTGACAATTTTTTGTATGTATGTGGGTATCTTAACAAGCGGCATACACATAGACAATCGACATTTATGTTATCTTTTTCTTGATTTGCAGGAAATTGCCCAAAAAGTGTTTCTTTACTTTCTGAATTTTTGACAAAATTATCCCCACCATTGAAGTAAGTTTTTGCCCAACAAGTTTTTGCAGGAAAAGTACTGGAACAAAGCTATTATTATTTCTAAGTTTTTTATCATTTTATTTTATTAATAATTATTAGGACTTAATTATATCAGGACTTTTTGAAATAGCGTTTTTTTAATGTTTTTAGGATCTACAAGATATCTGAGTCCAACAATTCAGAATGAAATGATTGAGAGCTTGGGGACCAAACTAGAAACCCATCGACTAGAACAAATTAGGGCGCCACCGTTTTTCGCCATCATAATGGATACGACACAGGACATATCGAAGGTAGATCAGCTAAGCATTGTTGTGAGGTATGCAGTAATGATCAGATCGGAAAATGGACAGCCAATTGATATAGAAGTAAAGGAAATGCTTCTAGGCTTTTCTGCAACCATCAAAACCAGCCGATCACCGATTTCCAAACAGAGAAGAAAAATTTAAAAATGAGATTTTCAATAATGTACTGGACACATTAATAGCTCAATTAAATACACGTTTTACTGGTATGAGTGAAGTCTGTCAAATATTCGATTTTCTAACACCAATATTTTCATTACATGTTGATGAAGCAAAAGTGGGACGAAATCCAAAGAAAATATTCAGATATAATAGGCCCTAACTTTTCACTACAATTTATTAATATTTACCACCTAGTTTTACCTCAATTAACTCAAGCATGGACTGTTCACCAATTATGTAAGGAAATAATTTGCAAATTATGGAGTGCTAGAATGCTACCTAACGGAAGTATTTACAGCAATGTTATTATTCTTTACAATTCCTGTCACCTCTGTAGCAGCTGAAAGGTCATTTAGCAAATTAAAAGTAATAAAAGATTATATAAGAAATTGTATGGGCCAAACTCGACTCCGACATCACTAATAGCAATTGAAAACAAAACCGCATCAAGCCTGGATTTACCCGCAGTCATTGATACCTTTGCGAAAACTAAAGCTAGGAAAGGATTGTACATATAATTGTTATTTAGTCAGTTGGTAGGTCCGACCTTTATATAATAAACCCTTGAATCTTTTCTATTTCGTTTTAGTGCCCAATACCTACACCAAGTATAAATTGTAATTTATGTTGTTACTGTTTAATATTTTTATTACCTGCCCTGCAGTGTACGAAAAAGAGCTGACGATAAAGTAGCCTAGCATTTTTAAAGTATTTGTATATTTAATATTTTTACTTGATAAAACCTAACCAGTTTAGATAGCAATGGGGCCCCATTTTTTGATTTGCCCCAGGGCCATTGGTACGCCACTGGCTCAAACCATATCTAATAGGGCTACAAAAATACAGGGTAATATGTAAAACTCTACCAAAAAAATTGCAAACGCCCTAACGGCTAAACCGTTACGATTACCTCCCCCACCCCTGCGATTTTTTATTCGACTATCCAAGACCTATCCACAGCCAGGCGTTTTGACATTTTCACTGATACACCCTGTATACCCGACAGCTTCACTATTCTCCACATGAAGCCACTAGATTTCTTTCTGTGTTTATTCAGAACTCAAAGTGGCTTTACTTCAAATAAACAGTAATGGAATCCCCGAATATTTATGACTAGGGAATCTAATCCCGCACCATTTTTGCGGGATCAGTAATGCGGGATTAGACATGCGGGATCCGCGGGATTCACGGGATTTGGGGAGTAAAATCACTTTACAGACTTTATAGACGACTTTATATAGAAATACTAAAAATATTGCAAAGTATTAATAAAAATAGATTTAGGCCCTTTAGAACTCCACAAAATTGCCCTAATAAAGCATTCCGCCGTCCTGACCGGTTAATAACAGGGTAACATTGTTCCGCCTAGGTCGGGTTTTCACCAAGCGGCCGGTGAAGCTCTTTATTCACCTAGCAGTCTGGTATTGCCTGCGTCACAGCCTGTGTTGCCTGGTTAGCGGGATTCTCTGGTTTCAGGAGGCATAATACTCTGATGAGGCTGTTTCGTGCTACCCCGACTGTTGTACCTCAGCCGGCAGCTAAAAAAATTAACTCGTACAACATCCAAGAGTTAAAATGCAAGGTCCACTGATACCTCCTCATGCATGTTCCACATGGCGGACTTGTAGTATAAAGGTTGACATCTAAGCTTATACGCTTCCACATAAAATAATCGTTAAAGTCGCCAATTAATGAGTTTTCGTGCAGAGTTTACCCTCCTAAAGTTCATCGACACTTCCTTGAGCAACCCCAGTCCCCAACCCTTCTTATTCTCCTATTTTCTTCAAAATAAGCTTGCTACCAGAGACTGTACCATTACCTTAACGACATGACAGAATGCTAGTATAAAGGGTGATTCCTAAGCTTGGTTTTATCATATCAAAAAATGTATCAACGGAGAAACGATGTAAAATTATAATGAAACAGCATCGAGTTAAGTTGAGGGGAAAATATATTTCTGTAAACTCAACAAATGCACTACCTACCTTGGTTCATGGAAACACTGTAAATGTCAAGTTACCCTACGCCTACGACAGACAGATTCCCACATGCATATGACCGTACGGGGATTAACCTCGTCGCTAACTGTATTGTATATCAAACGAACTACTGAGTCAGGCAAACAAAGTATTCAGTAGAATTCTAAACTACACTAGGGGTGTGTTTCTTTATTCATTCCGTAGAAGGAATAGACAGAAAATGCGTTTCTTTATTCATATTCATTCCCAAGTTTCGAATTGACAGATTGATTTAAGCTTTATTTATTCGGAATATTCGGAATGTATTCTTTTTAAACTACCTCATGAGGTGGAACACTTTTAGAATAAAGGGTATTAACCTTACTAATATAACATAATATAAATATACTACTGTCATAATTGTGTCATTTGGCAAGAAAGCGGTAACCATGAACCTTTATTTGTTATAATTTTTAAAAGTATTTCTAATAATAATAATAATTTCAGATATGAATAATAATAATTTTAAATGGACATCAAATGTCTAATCCTATTATAGTTATATACATAGATATATAGGCCCCCCCTATTATGTTATTTTCTTCTTTGTTCTATATTTTTATTAATTTTATTAGTTTTAGTTTCTTTATATATATATATTCTTGTAATGTATTTATCCTTCACTTTCACCTTTTCTCACTTCTACTGTGCTTGCTTGATGGATGCTTCTGTGTGTTGTTCTGTCCTTTGATTTGGATAATCTCTAGGAATTATGAATAATTACACTAATTGTGTGCACAGGGAGAGACTACTACTCAATATCCTATCCTCTTCCTGCTCAGGCCTGAACATTTGTGTTTTTAATGCAAGAAGCTTAAGAAATAAAATGGATGAATTCTGATTAATGTTGGAACTCACGAAAATTCATGTTCTGTTGGTAAGTGAGACTTGGTTGAAAACTGGAATCCCGTCTGCTCTAGTTTCCCTTCCTGGTTTTTTGATGCATCGTAATGATCGCATAGGTCGTACTACTGGTGGGGGTGTCGCCATATATTGTGCATCATTGCTCTCCTCGAAAGTGGTGGGCAAATCGTGTGGCTCGCAACTTGAATTTCTTGCGGTAGAAGTAAAATCTGCCGGTGACAAATGTGTTGTAGTCAGTGTATACTGTCCGCCCAATAGTTTTAACACTGAGATTGGCACTGAACTTGCCAACCTTATTGCAAGGCTTTCTCTGCACTACGAAAACATAATTGTTGCTGGCGATTTTAATGTTAACCTTTTGAAAGCCAATAATCGTTCGACTGCACTTAAGCAATTCCTTGTATCACTGGATTTACATATCTTGAATGAACTGCCTACGTTTTTGAACTGCCAGAATCCCTCCCTACTCGATATTCTAGCTACCACTGCCACGGATGCTGTATTAAAACACAATCAAATCTCCCCGCCTAGTTTTCTTGATCATGACCTACTATTCCTCTCAACTAAGTTTGCATTTTCTCCTCCCTCTTCATCTTCTTCCATTTCGTATCGTGACTATAGCAATATTAATTTAGATCAGCTTTCTGAAGTCGCTGCGGCAATGCGGTGGGAAGATATCTATTACACCACTTGTATCGACACTAAAGTTGATCTATTAACTGCTTTTATTCATCACCTTTTCGATCAGTGTGTCCCTATAGTAACGAGAAGGCGCCAGGTATCTCGCCATTGTCCATGGTATTCCCGTGAAATCCGCGATCTGATAAATCAGCGTGAGTTTATGTACAGGCGCTATCGCAAGACCAGAATTCCTAGGTATCGCAATGCTTACAAACAATTACGCAACCTAATCACTTGTAAAGTCAAATCTGCTAAACGGGAATTTTACTCCCGCAAGCTTGATCCCGCTCTAAATTCCAAACAACTTTGGTCCAATATTCGTTCTTTAGGAATTAATACTTCTGTACCCTCACCTTCTGATGTAGATGTAAATCTTCTCAATGCTTCCTTTATTCAATTTCCTCCCGATAACACACTCTCCTCTCCCATGTACTCCCCTTCATCTAGCTCACTCAGTACTGATGGTTTCAACTTTCGTTGTGTAGACTCCTGTGAAGTTCTTGAAACATTGCTGTCCATCTCATCTAACAGTATCGGTTGTGATGAAGTTTCTCCGCGATTTCTTAAGTTACTCTCTCCACTAATTCTGGAAACCATCACTCATATCTTTAATTACTGCGTGACAACTTCACAAGTGCCCCTGATTTGGAAAAAGTCTGTTGTGATTCCATTACCAAAGAAATCCTGTCCAGTCGACTTAACAGATTATCGTCCTATTAGTATTCTTCCCTTTCTCGCCAAAGTCTTTGAGAAAATTCTCTTCGGTCAGATCACGCGCTATATTGAATCCAACAATTTCCTTTCTAAACTACAATCTGGCTTCCGTAAAAACCATAGCTGCGAAACTGCTGTATTGAAGGTAACTTCAGATCTTCGTTCAGTCCTCGATCAGGGTGATGTAGGTTTACTTGTTCTTCTTGATTTCTCCAAAGCGTTTGACTCTGTAGTTCACTCGCGTTTGTTTTCCAAACTTAGGACATTCTATAATTTTTCTTCTTCTGCCATCAGACTTTTCTCCTCCCTTCTGTCTAATAGGTCACAGTGTGTTCGTCATAACGGGGTTGCGTCTTCATTCCTACCAGTACTTGTAGGGGTTCCACAAGGCTCAATTCTCGGTCCTCTCCTTTTCTCCCTGTATGTCAACGATGTTACCTCCGTTATTCAACGCTGCTCATTTCATCTATATGCTGATGATCTTCAATTGTACACCTCGTGTCCTCCTAGTAAAATTAGATCTTGCATCTCAAATCTTAATGATATTCTGTCCCAAATAAATGAGTGGAGTTCTTCCAATTTTCTCAAATTAAATCCTAATAAGTCCAAAGCACTCATCCTTAAACGTCCCAATAGATCCCTGGACAATATTTCAAATATCGTCCTTGATAATATTCCTCTTCCCTTTGTTGAATGTGTCAATAATCTCGGTATTATTATTAATGACAGACTATCCTGCTGCGATCATGTCTCACTTATACTCTCCAAGATCTATGGCACATTGCGTAAACTTTGGCTCTATGGTAATCTCTTACCACAATCTATTCGTGCCAAGCTAGTTAAAGCTCTTGTGGTGCCACATTTTCTTTATGGTGCCCTTGTTTACATTTCTTTTGACTCATCTTGTCGTCAACGTCTTAAGGTAGCATTTAATGATTGTCTACGGTATATTTTCCACTTGAGACGCTCGGATCATGTGTCAGGCATACAATATTCTTTATTAGGTCACGACATTTTTCGTCTTCTTGACATCATGGCACTGGTCCTCCTACATAAAGCATTTTATGCTAAAAGTCCTGTATACCTCTCCGACTTCCTAACTCCTTTACAGTCCTTGAGATCAATCAAATTCCTTATACCTGCTCATTTGTCCCTAATTGGTAGTCGCTCCTTCTTTGTGTATACAATTAGACTTTGGAATTGCCTTCCTAACACAATAAAAAGGATAGGCACAACAGCAGCTTTCAGAAAGCAAGCATCTAGTTTTCTCTCTTCCTCATCTTTTCTTTAGTTCTTTTTATTTCCTTTCTATTTTTTTCCCCTATCTAACCCTCTATCCCCTATATTTTTCTTTTCACTTCTACATTATTTATTTAAGGCTAGTTTAAGTCATTTTTTTTAAGATTTAAATATTTTTTCTTGCCGTTTGTTCTGTACTTTAAAAGATGTAGTTCTTGTGTACTGCCCCAATAAATGTATAATAAATAAATAAATAAAAAAATAAATAAAATAAAATAAAAATAAATATAGGCCCCACGATATTTTTAAAATACACAACTCATTTGCATAAATCACAATTTTTCTTCAGTTTGTTTACTGTCATTCCCGGTGCGTTTCTTTATTCATTCTATTCCGAATATTCCATCAAGTATTCTTTTTGTTCTGTTCCTTCTATGGAATGAGTAAAGAAGCACACCCTAGATTTTCTCACATCATCGGTAGCATAAATTCTGCTGTAACGAAGAGTAATTTCGAAATTACAATTTATACTACTATGTAAGAAAATTCCAGCGGAATCAATTTCAGCCTAGTTTAGAATTGGCCTGAATACTGTGAAGCCTGCGCGATTGAGATTTTGATGCGGGATTGGATTCCCTATTTATGACGGTGCCGACATAATTTCAGAAGAGAACAATCCACCAGAAAATGTCACAAGTGATGCAAGTAGAAATAGAAATAATATTAAATTAATATTATAAAAAAAATTTAATTCAATATCATGTCCTTTTATTACACAAATAAAAATAATTATTATGTGTAATTGTGCAATATTAACTCGTTATTTGTTTTTATTAAAGTACTAATGAAAGCACTAAAGAACTAATTTTTTGTGGCAATATTCCAATGCTTCCACCTACATCCAGTGGACTACAATAGAATTTTTAATTTCAAGTAAACAGAATATCAAGGATAAATTAGAAAACAATGAAAACATTCAAACAGGATAAAATATAAATTAAGTAAAGAAAACTTTTAAGTCCCTTTCCAAATATGCTGAATCTCCGTTATTTTGCTGTGACACAAAATTTAAATAAGTCTACAGGAAAATAAGGACGACAGACAACAAGGCACAATCTCCCAATTTGCCGTCGGTCGGTATCTATATCCTGTTTGTAAGGTGCAACGCCTTCGCTAATTTCCTGGCCACTGGCACCAACGCCTACAGCGCCCATAAGGACATTCAGGCAGCAACTCATCCTTCAGAAAGGAGCTGGATCCAGAGCAAATCTTTAAATTATCATCGCTAGTACGCTAGAAGCTTCGTGTGACCTTACCACTACATTTACTGTGGGACAAAAGGAAATTTAATGTACATTTGGCTGCTTCTGTCTAGAGCAGAGTTGCCATCTTATAATTTAAGGAGTTTTTATTACTTTTCTGTGAAGGAATTTATCTTCAAAAGCCTTAAACTAGATGCTTTTCGGATCTGCATCTCGAGGCCTCTGCCATATTTTCCATTGCTTCAATAGTACACCTTATGACGTACTACGTTTATAAGCGGAGTTTCCCTCCGGATGGAAGTTTCGATCCGGAGTGAAACACCGCTTATAAACTGGGAGTGAAACTCCAGAACTTGGATTTTCGCTCCCGAAGAAAAAGCTGGAGTGAAACTTCGATCCCGGTTTATGTTGTGCTTATAAACGCTGACTTGGAGTGAGATTTTTTTCCAAGGGGGGAAAACTTAGTAAAGAAGAAGCTGGGTGTTTTATTTTGCTACAATAGTTTTTTTCTTTATTTTATTGATTTTTTAAATACATTAAATTAAACATTGGGTTTACAATTTGTCTTTGCTATGATTTTAAATTTGAGCTTGGAGCTGTCATTTCAAACCAGAAAGTATTTTGGATTTTCACTCCCATTGCTTATAAACGCATCGGGAGTTTTACTTTGGACTGAAGATCCGGGAGTGAAACTCCGCTTATAAACGTGGTAACGGTTGTGTACGATGCACCAACAATAAACGGTATTCAGCTGGTGAGGGTTCGTTTTAAACTATACGAATTATCCCCCTCCTAGGTGTTGCTGAAAAACGAGTAGGGCAACAACTTTTGTAAAAGTGGAACAAACTTTAAATTAAACTAATTTTATAATTATAATTAATTGAATGATGGACAAAGTTGGTCACCAGTTATGGCTGCGATGACAATGTCGAGATTAATCCGCATTCCGAAAGTATCCATCCCTCCACTAAACGCTTCAAAGTCGTAAATTCTTTATAGCTCTAGACGGGGTCGAATTAGCCCATGAAGTCCCTGGGTATGTACCATAGAAAATCTAATATAAGGGCGGAAAGAGGAGAATGTGCCAGTTAGTTAGTTGGGTGGGGTTGGAGCATGATTTAGACAATGGCGAAAGGTCGCAATGGAGTGTGCCATGGAACTAAGGGCGAATTTCTGTTATTGTAGAAAAATGTGGAATACAAAAAAAAAACAGGATTTAAGAATGAAAGTTATATTTCAGCTTACGGTCAATGCGATTTGCAATTCGCAAGCTGCAAGAAGGGCTCATTAATTAGGATGCATATGTGCCAATGTGGTGTAGGTTAAAGGAAATTTTTCCATGAAAATTTAAGTGAAAATTCTACATTTGTTTCGTAGTTCGTAGTCGGTTTTAATAAGTTTTGGTGATAACGTACTAAAAAGGTAGAATTTGGTGTTATTATTATTATTAACTTCCCAGTATAGGAAGTTATTGTAATCGGTCCGAAAATCGAAAATTTCGACGTACATATTTTCATCTTTCAAGGTCCCAGGAGCATTTTAAGCAAAAAATTGGGATGATATGTGTGTGTGTGTGCGTACGGATGTGGTCATTTTTTCCTGCACGATATCGCGCGAACCAAAACTGATATCGACTTCGTTGAGGTGTCGTTCGAAGCGTATTAACCGAAATATGATTTGAAAAGATTTTCATGAAATTCGGTCCAGCCGTTTTTTTGTTTAAGCAACGTAAGTGATTTTTGTACCTGCACGATATAGCACGAACCAACCATGATACCGACTTCTTTGAGGTGCCGATCGTAGCGTATTACCGAAAGTACAAGTTTGAAAAGATTTTAATAAAATTCGATCGAGCGGTATCTATGTTTAAAGGGCGTAAGTGATTTTTGTACATGCTCTGTAGAACACAAACCAAAAATGATATTGACTTCATTGAGGTGTCGTTCGAAGCGTATTAACCGAAACATGATCTGAAAAAATTTTCATGAAATTCGGTCTAGCCGTTTTTTTGTTTAAGCGACGTAAGTGATTTTTTAACTTCCCAGTATAGGAAGTTATTGTAATTGGTCCGAAAATCGAAATCGAAAATTTCGACGTATTTTCATCTTTCAAGATCGCAGGAGTATTTTAAGCAAAAAATTGGGAGGAAGTATGTGTGTGTGTGTGTGCGTACGTATGTGGTCATTTTTCCTGCACGATATCGCGCGAACCAAAAAAGATATCGACTTCGTTGAGGTGTCGTTCGAAGCGTATTAACCGAAATATGATCTGAAAAGATTTTCATGAAATTCCGTCGAACCGTTTTTTTTTGTTTAAACGACGTTTATGATTTTTGTACCTGGACGATACCGCGCGAACTAAAAACTATATCGACTTCATTGAGGTGCCGAAAAAAGAATATTAACGAAGAAATGCTCTGAAAAAAATTTCATAATATTCGGTCGGGCCTTCTTTGTTTAAATAGAAAAACTTCGGCCAATGGTCAGAAAGACCTTAAATTGACAAGTTTTGCTAATATCTAATAAACTCGATGGAATGAGACCTGTTCTAAACGAAGTGATTTTTTTGGGTTCTGCACAGCGATAGCCTTTGAACAAAACATCACTTGTCAAAATCCAACAACCTTTCAAAATCGTGTAAAAATTTCGTTACCCTTTACAAACAGGGCGAATTTTTCAAACCTTGGATTAGCACTTTTTGACGGGGAATTGTTTTCTACGCGTGATACAGTTTCAGGAAATTGCGGTTTATCCCGGGATTTCCAGTAGTTACCGCAAAATTTTTTCTTTTTGGTCAAGTCTGACAAGTACTTAACAGTTACAGTTTTGCAATATCTCCGGAAAGCTTTGGAATTTCCAAATGAAGTCATTCGCTTCTCAGTTTGTCAACGGCGCTTCAGCACGCTCAATACGAATTTGAACACCCGCTTTAGTGTAGCGAACGAAATGCGGAGGACATGTTTGTTTGCTAACGTTCAGGAAAAACAAATTCTCTAGAAAAATCTTGTGGATTTACTACTATTATAGTTATTTGAACTAGCTCCTCTCGGGATTGCTTTGTCATCAGTTCTGATACTAGCCGCTTTTCCACTAGTGCTAAACGTATAACTATTTTGTAAGAAGTCAGTTTATTCCATCTTCGTTCATCATACTAGGAAGTTAATCGTGTGGATCGAAACCCACATCCCAACTAGTTATTTATTAGTTGTAGGTACAACTAATACATCAGTTGGATAGGAGGATATGCTAAGAGTAATAGAAAAAATGAATAGCTAATAATACATAATTGAAAAACTATAATAGCGAAAACGTTGAAATGATTGAAAATTTATAAAAGAAAACCTGTATTTGCGCTTTATACAATCCTGTTCGAGATATGATGGAAAAGACGCTCCTTGAAAATGCCCGTTGAATCAATGCACTGGAGATCAACTGGAGGAGAATTTCAAACCAAAGTTGCGAAGGCTGTTATATAAGTATTTAAGTTATACACACAATTGAAAACAGTCCGGGCATAACATAATTGGCGTCGACAATGTGGGTCTTTAAGTAAAATGCCGATGATCGGAAATAATGAACCATTTAATGACTCTCAAAACGATTTCAATACTTATTTCAAAAGGTTGGAACTATTGCTAGAAGTGAATTGCGTCGCGCCGGAAAAGAAATTATCGTATCTAATAACATTGATCAGAGGTAAAACTTATAATGTACTAAAAAAATTATGTGCTCCGGATCTGCCGTCTGCAAAAACATATACGGAATGTGTGCAATTATTAAAAACTCATCTTAGTACAACGAAGAGCATGCTGCAGTAGCAGTTTTGGGCGCCATTATCTTGTTCATACCCATGAGTCAGAAGCGCGGAAGAACTTGACTCTGGAAGCACTCACAAACCTAAAAAAATTCTGAAGAAAACTTACCTCACTTGGTTAGTTAGCTTCTATAGCTCTCCCAGTTAACACTCCTTTTGACAGCCTTGAAGAGCAATGGCGTAGGAACGCCTTTTGTATGAAGAATATTCAACTTGAACATTTATAATATCATTTTGTAATTTTTGTGGTACATTCAGTGCGAAGAAAATACACTAGAAATACCACCTGATAGTCGATTTATTTTAAATTTCTGCA
Source organism: Thereva unica (assembly GCA_949987705.1). NCBI lineage: Eukaryota > Metazoa > Arthropoda > Insecta > Diptera > Therevidae > Thereva > Thereva unica. Next base: position 205,071,447 of record OX465281.1, on the reverse strand, counting down.
GAAATATAGAGCTTATTGTGCCTCGAACGCGGATCGCAACGGGCTCAAAAATAGTGGTTAAAGTCAGGGAGTAAATCGGACAATACAGAAGTTTGATTTCACGCAAACTTTCCCGACCCTAGAATTGAAAAGTGCACTTTCTGATCCGCAAATTTTGTTTTGATTAATTTCATTTCAAGACTCACAAATTATTTGAAATCTTTTCAAAGCTACCTGGAGCCCTCGTGACCACTGAAGGGTCATTATTGAGCGCTTTTCCGCGGATAGTCCTAAAGTTCGATGATATTTTCACGTAGTCGCGTTTCAACAGGAAACGCACACTGCTGATATTCCTTACAATAGTAAAAAATTTGCGGTTTCATAAATCTCTTCGTATAATTTATTCGATTGTGCATATCGAATCATTAAGCAACAGTCAGTTTATCATCGAGCAAGTAGTGCAACTGCAAATCAGTCTTTTCGTCAATATATATGTGAGTCCATCGTCCAACGGAAACACATATTCATCGATGCTTTAATCTTTAATCACACTTTTTCCGAAAGTCGTTAACTGCCTGAAGTTTGGAGCTACCTGAACTATGACCATTTTTGCTAGCAACGAAGAAGGTTTTCAACTTTAAAGAGTTTAAAGGATTGGCAAAGTAGTGCAACTGAGAACGCTGAACGGTCTTTCTCTTTTGAGTATTCACAGGGAAATCGACGTAACAGCTTAGGAAGTTAACGACCAATTTTCTGAAAAGCGTTGAAACATATTATAGAACTGTGACTTTTCCACAAGCATTGCTTTGGAACCATTGATGTAGAGTTGAGCCGGACTTAGGCAGTTCATTTGTCCCGTACACGATAGTAAAATGTACTGAGGTCTTTTTTAAAAGTGTCCCGGTTCAAAAATAATGTCCTACTTTGATATAAGCATGTGGGTAGCGATTGTAATTTGCGATTTGGAGAGACATTTCTTAATTCTTTTGCGGCAGTAAAATAACCAATTTTAACTGCGCCGAGGTGAGATTGTAAACACGAACTGGAGCGACATTTTCTTTTTTCTTTTGTTGCAGTAAAGTATCCAATTTTAACCGAGCCGTCGTGAGATCGTAAATAGAAAATGAAGAGACAATTCTTACATTTTTTGAGGGAAGGCATTTTTGTGCTCGAGAGACATTTTTCGAGGGAGTGAAGTTTTCTACTCGAGAGACATAACTTACTTCTTTTTAGGCGAGGTGATATTGTAAAATATAAATATACTTTCTGGAGTCATAGCTTTCATACCTACTCTGAGTCAGTTTAATTAATAAGAGATTCAATCCCGTGATTCTGGACCATGCCAGTATCTACAACTACTTCATTGTCTCCGCTTTCGGGGCTGGAGTTTAGTATTTGGGATGATTTCAATAAGCAGGTGTGTGACTTAAGGAAAACCACTAATCAAACAACTGAAGCCATTAGGGAGTTAGATAAATACCTTCTAGAACCACTGTTGCCAAGATGCAAAGTCCCAGCAAAGTGGTGGTATTCGGAAAAGGTCAATATCCTTAACATTCATAGGCACGATAATTAATATTCCCATTCATTCATTCATCATTTATCGTATCCCGTTTTTCGACATAAATCGCAAACGCAATAGATATACCCGCATCGCAAAATTTGAGCCGTTCACTACGTAAGGTGCTCAATACAATGACACTTCGCCTCATTTGAAGTGAGACATTGTACTGGTTCAATCGTGTCCTACCCAACACTAATTAATCATTTATGTCAATAGTTAATAAACTGAATTCCTCTAAAATACTTCTTCTGGTCCTATTCCTATGAAAACATAACTAAAAGTTATATCAATTTTGAAAGATAATGTTTAAAGTTCAGGACTCGCCGTATAACTTTAATGATACCTTGCAGGACTCTGGAACAGCTGACGACGTTTTCAATCGCAATATTTGGTCCTTATCGTCATCGTTTTCTAGTTGTCTAGATAAAATTTTTAAATTTATTATAACTTTTTATTGAGATAAAGTTCCGTAAATCTGGCGTTCCCCATTTATTTTGCTCCAAAATTTTACCTTCAATTGATCGCCGAACTGTATCAAAGTCTCGTGGATTTGTGGTTTCGGTCAAATTGTATCAATAGTGGTTAGTTACCTGTGTCGGGAGGAAATATACACATGATTGCTTTCAGGTAAGTTGTGTATTTTGTTGCGGTTTGTAGAATTCGGCGAATAGGTGTAATTTATGTTGTTTTGTTTTCTAATCTAAACTTTACTGTTCCGTCTAATTCTGTGTGCTTTTGTTTCAGTTTATGTTTGTTTTTTAAAATTTCAATTAAATTTATATTACTAATTAATTCATTTTGTTTGTTTTCTTTCTGTTTTTAAATAATTTTATGCATGCAATTTATGTTTAAGTTCTGTTCCATTCTGAGAAATTGCTGTTGTTTTGTTTACATTTCATTTCTGAAAAATGATTTTCTAAACTAATTTTATTTCTTTTTAAATAACTTTTTAGCTGCCTTCTATGGGCTTTGCTTGTGCTTCCCTAGGCACCAGGTAAATTCAATATTGACTGTTTTTAGATCTTGTGGATTTTGCTTGTGGTGTGTTGTGTGTGGGGTGCCCAGCCATCCAAATTTTGAAATACTTACCCATTTGTTCATTTGTGGGTCTTTTCTGTTTTAAGTTGTGTGAGAACACAAAACTTATCTTCATATATAGCCAGCCTTCTACGAATCCTTGATTAGCCAACTTTTCGATTAAATACAATTGCAACACTTCATTGGAACGAATAGGTCATTTGTCAACGATGGGCGAATCTATGTATATCTAATAGAAATTGCACATAATAGTCCAGTCAAAATAGACATTACAGTTTGCATTAATTCCCAACAAGCTGGATTTTTGTGCAGGCCTTGGATGCGTCATTACAAATGACATGTCAAAAGTCCCCATCGATCCCGCTTGTGCGTTGTTTTTTATTCGAGGTCAAAGGTCACAAATTTGCGTTTTTTGCGTATATCTCTGAAACAACGCGAGCTATCGAAAAATGGTTTAGACAAAGTTTGTAGATCGCAAAATTGTCTACAAAAAAGATCTCAACACTTTTCTTCTACAAAGCATCGTTTTCGAGATATCGTGACTTTAGACCGCAGGAAAGTCGAATTTTCGACCATATGCACACATTTCCGCACCACCTCTGAGGTAGTGTACACGGCGCTTTTTTTTTAACGTGGTTTCCCCAGTAGGAATACTCCACAATATATTCTAATCGAGAAAATGTAATGGGACACTATTTTATTTAAGATTTTTTTTTATTTAAATTTAATGAAAATTTTAACAACAAGAAAATTACCTCATCGTTCATCATCAAATTCTTCATAGTCACTCGTTTCTTCCTCTCCACTGTGTTTGTTTTGGGTAGTTTTGTAGGTAGTAGTAGTAGTAGTAGTTTTATCGTGTTTTATCGTGAACAGTTAAAAAGTTACTCGTCTTTCAACTGCGGCATAGTAGCATTGGTTTGAGCCTACATATTTTTTGAACGGAGTCACTCAGGCCAAATAAAAGAATACACATTTACCTAAAAGATGAGCCTAATTAGGCTACTTTATGATAATTACTTTAGGAGTTATTCAAATTTCAGTAAATTTAAAAAAAAAACAAAATTTTTTCCCTAATCATCCTGCATCTTAGTGGATAGTGGAGATAGCCGCCCTCTGTAGAACAATTTTTTTCTCCAAAGACATCCAGGAATCACCCCTGAAAATATTAGCTGCGTACTCCAACAAAGGATTTATTAAATTTCTGATGACCTTTACAAGTCGGGAATGATAGAATATGAGTATTTTAACTTATTAAAACGACAATATCTCAGAAATGGCAATTCCTACGAGAAAATGTATAATATACTTTTTTGTAGATAATCGCCAAATCTACAAACGTTGTAAACACAATTTTCTGATAAGACGTACGGTTTAGCAGATATTTGCAAAAAACTGATATTTTGACCCTTTGACCTTGAATAAAAAAGTTTGCAGTCGTCCAATCGCGTGGCAGTCTCTACAGCTTATGTATAATAATGTTTTTAAGGGCTGTTCCAATTTTCAGCGACTTCCGAATTATCTTCCAATTATGGCGTTTTTTCGTCTATTTTGACTGGACTAAATGGGAGTTGAAATGCTTGCCCTCCATTACCTCCACCTCTTCGCCCATATCCTCCGAACTGCGCCTTCTCGTATTCCTGTGTTGCGCATTCCTGTGTTGCGAATTCCTCAAAATTTACTCACATAATATTGTCAAAACGTGCTTAAAGAAGTATAACTTCAAAAATAAATGGGTATAGTGATTTTTTATTTCTTTCTCTCTCCATAATTCGTTGAAACGTGGTGGCACTGTTCGCTTAATTAGCTGATTATCAATATTGAAAATCTGTCCTGGATTATTGTGCTCCTAAGCCAAGTATTTATGCTCCTCATAGCAGACAAACTCTTTTTGCACCAGCTGAGCTCGCTGGAAGGCCTACAGTAACTTGCAATAGCTTGTAGCCCCCCTTGGTGATGCCAATGATTGAGGGTAATGTGGTTCATCCAATACTTTTTAATTTATACGCAAAAAACGAAAAAAATCCCCTTTTTTGTTGTTAATAATTGTTTAAACAATTCCACATGACTAAAATTTGGCTGGTTTTTTGGGTTTTAGTATTCTATGAGATACCCCTGAAGTAGTAGTGCAAATAGTTTGCTGTACAATTATATAGCAAAATCTGCCTTTTTTCCGCTCTAATGATTTCGACACCCGATTTCTTCAAATGTGTTTATTGTACATGTTATGGGCCGTCCACACTACGCGGACTTAGATCCCACGCGCTTTTTACCGCACGGCCTCAGAAAAAAGCGCGCATGAGCATTTAATTTTATGAATCTTGAGTAAATTGAGAAAACCGTCAAGAAGCCCGTGTTGTGTGGACGTACAATGTACCTTTTTAAGCACAGCCTGATGTCCGCGCAGTTTGGCCGTACTGCCTTTGCCATTAAAAATATTGCAGAAAAAGCCATTAAACTCTATATGAAAAAAAGAGGCAAAAGCGCGTATGACAAAAGTCCGCGTAGTGTGGATGCACCATTATGGGGCATCCATACTACGCGGACTTGGGTCATACGCGCTTTTGCCTCTTTTTTCATATGGAGTTTAATGGCTTTTTTGCGATATTTTTAATGGCAAAAGCAGTTCGGCCAAACTGCGCGGACATAAGGCTGTGCTCAAAAAGGTGCATTGTACGTCCAGACAACACGGGCCTCTTGACGGTTTTCTCAATTTACTCACGATTCAGAAAATTAAATGCTCATACGCACTTTCTTCTGAGGCCGTACGGCGAAAAGCGCGTGAGATCTAAGTCCGCGTAGTGTGGACGGCGCATTACTTACGTATCCTGCACCGACCTAAATTGACTTAATGAACTTGGTCCAGTTTAGGCTTTACTTTTCTCGTCTTACCATTCGCGACTTCTCTCAGTAACGTCTTCAATTTTAGCAATTTTCCTTGACAATGTCGGCTTGCACCTATCCTTTCTGGGTTACCTGATATCTCTCCAATGTGATAACACATGCGGTATCAGCGTGCATAAGAGTGTCTATCTCATCATTGACGTTAGTCTGCAGTCCATTTATATGGTGTATAATGCAACATGGAATCAATATGGAAATTCTTAAGTACATATAAGGGAGATAAATATTATTCTCCAAACTACTGCCTAGACTAATTTATTACAAAGACAGAAAAGCTTGCAAAGGATAATTATATCCTTCAATATTCTGATTCTTCAATATTCAAATTCTTTGCATAAAGTTGTTTTTGTAATCAAGTATACATAGTTGACACAATAAGGATTTTTGTATACAGATCTGTTCCTGGGTAACACAATGCGCTGACGAAAAGAGACCAAAAGTACGCTGCTGATCCCATAGTTTCAGTTTTGCTTCAATTCCGAATAGACAACAAAAGAACACAAGCCCTAGATACAGATTTATTTACGACGCTCCCATTCTCGTTTTCACCTGGCTCTGTCAACATATATATACCTTCTTCTCAATGCTCCAGCAGCTGGCAACACTTCTCATAAATATATACGTGCTAGCTCAGCCGCCTTGTTTTATAAAAATCACTCGTCGAACGAAAATCCAGGGAGGGGGGGGGGGGGGTGTTGGAGATGAAAGCATCTTCGGTCATAGAGAGGTTAGGTACCAAAATCATTCTAGGAGAAAAAATTCGCATTAAGCTTCTTTGACTTAAAGTTGAACGAAAGAAGCTTAAAGAGCTTATGATAGGTAAGTGCTGTAACTGACCTTCATCCTTGCAGGAACAAAAAGGACTCGCTGCAGTTATTCAATATTCAATAAACACATTTGTGTGGCGCTTACCTTTAGACGAACATCGGTGTTTTAATATTTAAACTCTCATCTAAGGTAATGACCGTCGTTCAAGATATAAATCTTCGCGAAATAAAACACTTTTCAGCACGCAGCGAGTTTTCATTTTTTTTTCGGTCGACTACATGGCATAGAGCTTTGCTCCCTCCTTGGTCCTTTCCATAGAATACAGGAGGGGGCGGGGGAGCTTTCGCGCAAAATCCTTTTAACGTCCTGTTTGGCTGGGCTTACACACAGTTCCTGGCAGGGAAGCTTTTGATTTTAAGTAAAAATTGTGTATTTATTACATGTTGCTGTCGGTATGGATAATGGGATTCTTTTGGTAGGCTTTCATTGTGATATAAATTTCCGCAAGGATAAAAATGTAATTTTACAGGAAAATTATTGGCACTTCTTTTTTGTGTTTGAGATTTAAGCTATTACCAGGAAATATTTGTTACCGGAAGACAATTTTTACAGTTTTGACCGCCATAATTTTGAAAGGATGTTTATTTAATGAAACCGATAATAATTAATAGATCAGTTATTTTTTGCGTAACCGTAGAAATCTTCCATAATAATATTCTAGTTGTGCCACTTTCAATATTTTTCCAAGAAGTCGATCGAGAATTTTTCTCAGAAGAGAGAAGAGAATTTTTTACAGAAAAGAATTTTGTTTTGTGTTTGATTTTTTTTTTATACATATTTTACTTTTTGTGTTTAAACAGGGGCCCCACTAGTACTAAATGTTTGAATAGAGTGTAATTGAAAAGGGGCTAACAATAGCTTGTGGTAACTGCGTACAAACTTAATTACTAAGTTTTACGCAATTCACACAACAATTTCCGTCACGATCAAAACGATCGCTCAGAACACTCTATCGATCACTGAATTCATAGTTCAGTGATCTAGCCAATTTCCGGCATCTCCGTCTACGCTCTCGAGTCTTACGGTTCATAAAACAGACCAGTTCCATTTTTAACAGACTAATTCCATTTTATTATGTATATAATAATAGTGATATAAGTAGTTTGTGGCATTTACATAATAATACTAAAATAAAAAATAAATAATTTGTGATATAAACCAAAAAATTGAGTCTTATTAACCACAACGTGGTTCGGAACAACTACAAGCTTTTATTTGTAATATGAATAGAACAAAACCAAATCAAATGTTTTGTGATGACTGATTTCTGTATTACCTGTTCGGAATTCAGATTAACTAATTATCTTTCAGCAGCATTTCATTTACACTCACAACTAACAATTTTCCATTTGGTGGAATAAATTTCCTATTTGAATAATTCCTGTTTGCTACATTTGGAAGAACGAATATTTCTGATAAGATAAAGTGACAACACTGTGCGATCAAGCTGGTTAGTCCACATACTCTCTGCTGGCATCCAATTAGCCCATTAGCGCTATTTTGATGTTACTAATTAGCGTTGCCAATTCCTTCCTCCCCAACCCCTCATACATGCCTAGATTTCCTTTAACCTACCCTGTCTTTTCCATTCTTGGAAATAAATTTCCTACTAGGTATTGCAACATGACGTGAACGACGGTAATGTAAAGGGCGATACCTGAGCTTAGACTTTCACTTATTCTTGACATTCTTGGAAAAATTAGTAATGAAAAGTGGCCGCCTAATTATTCAAATCGGGATACTGCGTCTTTAAACTGCACAGCTTCATACGAAAATTTGCTGGTATATTTGGTTTCTTTCCACTTCAGAAGATGGATTTGGATCTTTTACGAGAGCCGACTCACCGGATCTGCTTCTTTCAAAAGATACGACTCCCAGAGCCGGTTCAAAAAAGTCAATTTCAGAACACCTGATCCATACATATACTCTCAACTCAATTCAGAGCGTATTTTGAATTAAAAGCTTACTAAAAGCTCATTAATCACTGTGTATGTGCGGGATAAGAAAATTCGGATTATAAACTAATTTTAATTCCAATTTTAAGAAAAAAGAAATTTTTAATACATTCAATTTGAACTTCATGGATTCATGCCCTAGAAACTCTGAAATCCTAAAGTTATCTCACAAATTGAAATGATTTGCAGATAAATCGATTTGGTCGTTTTTCATTCATGCGAAGCCCAAAAGATACCTCTGTAAGTCGAACCTCGATAAGTCGAAAACCTCAACATCTCGAAAAAATGTTTGTTCCCTTCCTTTCAAGCCCCAACACCTCCATTACTCGAAATCTTAATACTCTATAAGTCGAACTAATCTGTGAGTCCCTTCAAGCCATTTCAGTACATATTTCCTCTCTATAACTCGAAAAAATAAATTGGACCTCTGTATCTCAAACATAGCAGGTTTGATTTTACAACCTTTACAACTCGATAATTTGAAACTAATTACCTCTATAGCTCGAAGATAAACAAAGTAAGTTACCGAAGACAATGTACGTTATTGGCCAAGACCTAGATCTCGTTTGAACTTTAGTAGGCCTAGATTTCATTTGGAGTTTAGTGAAGCAAGTGATCAGAATTAGTTTGTTTCTAGTTGTACCGCAACAACATACTGTTTAAAATGAGTGCTGTGAAACGTAAGATGAAAACTTTGAGCTTCGCTGAAAAGTTAGAAGTGCTCGAAGCCTTGAAGAGCTGCCAAAAGAAGAAAGATGTTGCTGAACAATTTGGCCTACCAATGAGTACTCTGTCAACAATAATAAAAAACAAATCAGACATCAGAAAAAAAATTGAAAACGGTCAAAATTTGTCCTGCAAAAGACAAAGAATTGCAGAACTTCCCACCTTGGAGGAGTGCTTACTTAAATGGTTTAAGCAGTGTCGGAACCAAAATATCAGTGTTAGTGGACCACTGTTACAAGAAAAAGCCGAAACGTACTCTAAATCATTGCAACTGACTAATTTTAGAGAGTAATGGATGGCTAGAAAAGTTCAAAAGAAGACATGAACTTGTTTTCAAGAAAGTTTGTGGGGAAAGTGCAAGTGTCAACAATGAAATCTGTGACAAATGGAAAAGTGAATTGCTAGGCTTGTTACATGGATATGAACCTGACAATATCTTTAATGCTGACGAAACTGGACTATTTTTTTAAATGTCTTCCTGATAAGACTCTAACTTTTAAAAATTATAAATGCCATGGCGGGAAGCATAGCAAAGAACGTTTGACTATTTTGCTCGCAGCCAACATGTCGGGCACAGAAAAACTGTCACCATTAGTTATCGGGAAAGCTAAAAAACCTCGTTGTTTTTCAAGATGTAAATCGCTACCTTTGAAATATGACGCAAATACAAAAGCATGGATGACTACTGAAATTTTCAAAAACTGGCTCATAAATATTGCTAAGAAAATGGCTAAAGAAAAGAGAAAAATTCTATTATTCATTGATAATTGTACGGCACATAATGATATTCCACGAATGAAAGCAGTTACAGTCCAATATCTGCCCGCCAATACCACATCAAAACTACAGCCTCTGGATCAAGGTATCATTAAAAACTTCAAGTCATTATACCGAAAAGAAGTAGTCAAGAACATGTTGGATAATATGGAAAAAGAAAAGAGTTTTACTATAGACGTATTGCAAGCCATGAGAATGGCTGACAAAGCTTGGCGAAATGTAACTGCGATTACTATAAAAAACTGTTTTGTACACTGTGGTTTTCCATTGTCGCCAACAGAAGAAGCTGCAGTCGAAGATATTTCTATTCAGCCTCCTGCAGAATGGAGTACAGTGTTATCTGAAACAGGAATATGTTTTGAGGACTTCGTTACGTGCGATGATGGAGTTATCACTGCTGGAACATTATCTGATGACGAAATTGTCGATTCAGTGCTCCAAACACCGAAACTAATGATTTAGATGACCTAGAAGACTCGAGTAATGCACCATGCGCTCGATGGGTTTCCATAAAAGAGGCAAGAACAGCATTAAATAGTTTACGAAATTTTATAGAGCAAACCAGCAACTCCGAAGAAAAAGAATTTTCTGCTCTTTATCCTTAGATAATGCTATAGACAGAGAACATTCGAAAACTATTTAAAGCAAAAAAAAAAAATAACTGACTTTTTTTAATATAGTGTATTTTGTATACACAAATATCTAATTTTAAGTATGTTTTGAAATGTTGTTGATTTTTTTATAGTACATATACATATATGTTACGTCACTTGAAAATAAATACGTAATGTTTATTACCCCTAGAATTTTTATTTATTTCACCTCTCTAACTCAAAATTAGTTAGAATGAATCTAAACCTCTACAAGTCGAATATTTCTTTACAAAATCCGCCTTAAGTCGAAACCCTTCATAAGTCGAAAACTCTAAACTCGAATTTTTTGGCGCCTCCCTTGAAGTTCGACTTACAGAGGTTCTACACAATTATACCATTACTTCATTTCATGAAGATTAACGACGAGTTGTATGTGATTGACTTGAATTATGAAACAGGATTGTTAACAAAACTGAGGATACGATTAAACTGGACTTAAAGGTACTACATACATCCATATTAGGCTGATAACTTGGCCAGAAAGAAAGCTCTCAGTTCGGATATTTAGATTTGAATTAATATCAAAAGCTTGAAGATTAGCCAAGAAAGCTTAATGCTACAGGCCTTGCAAAGGCTCTGATACTATGTGGAGCGACAAGATAATTGAAGTGTGCTGTGTTTAAAATTCATCAGTAGATCGCGTTCGTTTGAACCCGGATTTTTTGCTTAATTAATTGATTTGTCATTGCAGCTATTGGATTTAGTTTGACTGCAGATAGGTGTGGGAAATTATCACTGCTCAAACAGTGAAATGAACTAGAAAGATGTGGGTAAGCCATCTATGACTTAGTAACGTTTTGAGTGAGAGGTGAAGAAAGGTCAAGGAGGCGTAGGCATTTACAAGCAATGTCTGGGATACATATAGGGAATGCCTAAGGTTAATACTATTAGACAAGAAGACAAACATACTTACATGGGCGCATGTGAGCAACTAAAAATCCAGAGATCCTTACATCAAAGATGTTTCGTTACTTTGACACCTTTGATATGGAAAATCCAAAATGCATGCGTGGCCTGGGTTGTTAGATAAGCTAATGGAATCTGGTTTAAAAATATTTTAAACAAAACTAAACATAATTAGGGAGGCCAAAACTCAACTGTAGATCGAACATCTAGGAAAGAGTAAAGGAAGCCTGCATAGCCTTCTACCCCTGTTTAAAGATATTCGGCAAAAGATGGGGCCTCAAGCCATAGATGTTCCTGTGGACACAACTGGTTGGAACTTGCCCTTAGCTGCAATACTTTTCCTAGCGAAGATTTAACCTTCTGCTATAAAGGGTGACACCTAAGCTTAGACTCTTCCTTGCGTCTCCTTGATGCGCGTTACTTCGTCCGGTTCGTTTGTTAAGGAAGTGTCCTAGTTGACCTTTCTCGGGAAAGAATGTTATCGTTTCTTGTCTCTTCGTTGTGGCGATTTCTCCCTTTTCTTCCTTGGTGACCTTTGCCGGAGTGTCGCCTCTTCTCTAGGCTCCCTAAAGCGCATGAGGGTTGGAGTGTTGAAGAAGTTTGCGAGGAACTCTGCGTTTGAATTCTTGGATGTTGTAGGAGCTCGGAAATACTGACTACCAGAGATTATTCAATAATCGAGTTGTTATTTAGAAACGAATTACTATTTTGTAGAGTGCCCGAAAAGAGGGCTGCAAGTGGAGGGATTGAGATGAGTTATCTAATCTGGTGTTGTGGATATAAGATTGCCGTGGAGGAAGGTGGTCGTTTATTTAGAAGGAGCAGTTTCTATGATACTAGCAATAACATTTTGGCGGTGCTGCTACATTCCTACGGTGGCTCAAGGGGTCGATAGTGGAGCAAACGGTGTCCTCATCAATTAATTTAAGGGCACTTTTCTGCACCGTATCGAACCATGCCAAGGTGATTATCGAAGCGTCGCGTCGCTCCAAAGAGGCCGATTGTAAGATTTATAAATTAGCACGGGCCGATGGCTGGAGGAGGAACTTGCACCTCTTAAAAAAATCCCAAGCACTAGGAAGCTTGTTTGGCGATTTGGAATATGTGGTCATTCCATCGCAAGTCTTTGGCTAATGTAAGTCCAGGGTGTGAAAGGAGGAGAGAGGTCGACCTGCCAAATTGACTAGAATCGGTCAATCCGAAGCACCGCAAAAACTAGGCAAGAAACCGCATTTTTCAAAGTGGCACCGACAACAGCGTAAGAATGCCTAAGATGTGTAGGGATGGGTCGACCAACTTCACCCACTGTCACAGATGGAGAGGTGTTGAACTTTTTTTTTGAAATAAGACAGGTGTGGTTATGGTGGGGTTGAATTCGACACGATTCTTGCTTCCCTACTTTAGAATGAGTTTAATGTTTTTATTAATGAAGTTGGTCATTAGTTCACGGTCATCAAGACAGGGTCTGGTAAATGTCTGTCTTCTATCGAAGTCGTAAGAGTATCGCAGGGTACCGTCGTCGGCGAAGCTGGAAAGTGCGTTGGAGGGATTGAAAGTAGGTCATTTATAAAAATAAGAAATAGGGGGCTTACTCTGAGGGGGCTTACTCATGTGACATTGTAAGTGATGTGACAACCAAAGAAAAGACTTCGACTCAAGAGACATCTCTGATTTAAAATTGCCAACCATCAGTTTCATGGGGCATTCCCAGAGTGGAATGAAGTAAGTTAACTGCCTTTAAGCGGGAGTTTTTAGTGGTGATCAGTGCTGTCGTTTTTACTACCATGGGAGTATTTTACTCCATTTCTAGTTATTTTACTCCCCTACTCCCCCTTTTATAATTTCACTACCTTTTATAATATATCCAAAAACAAGCATTAATAAAGCTACTTCTTAAGGTGCTCTTACACGCACAATTTTTTCAGCAATAAGCGCCGGCAACAGTAATGGAGCAATCTTTAGCAATTCAAGCAACGGCAACTAGTACCAATTTGAAAAATGGTTTGCAACAACAATTTTGAGCGATATGCAGCAACTGAATTGCCCCAGCTTGCTCCATTACTGTAGCCGGCGATTATGGCTAAAAAAAAATGCTAGTGAATGGGCAATGTGTATACCATGAAGTGTTCTAAAAAGGTAGTTTATTACATGTTCGTCTTTTATAAAAAACGAACTCTCATTTAACCGTTTTAAAGAAGAAGATTTGGAGGTTTTAATCTTTTCACATTTAGTTACTGGTTTGAAAATGGACGTTGGTTGATTTAGGGAAAGTGATGGAAAGGTTTGTAATTGTTGTTTGTATTAATTGTACTTTTTGGTATTGACTATATAACAATTAAATATTATTATTGTTGAAGATTTATCATTAAAGAACATTCAAAGACCGGGAATTTAGCACAGCTGCAGCAGATTGAGGTTAACAAGGTGCAAGTTGCAGAAATAGCAGATCCAAAAAGGTTTGTTGATATTATATTTTGCTTCAAATAAGAAACTTACGAAATATTATTAAAAAAATAAAGGCGTAGATTATCAGAGAGTAGAAAATCGTTAGATCAGAAGGACGATACTGATGGTGAACAACACGAAAAAAAAACTTATAAACAGAAATTTCGCAAGGATTGGGAAATTAAGTTTAAGTGGATTGAACAAAAGGGTGAGCAAATTCAATGTCAAATTTGTAAGGTTAAACTATCCAATAATAAGTGCCACCTACTACGGCACAGAAATAGCAGCAGGCATAAGAAGTTAGAGAATAGCTTAAAAAATCAGCCTAAAATTAAAGAAAAAACTGATGATTTTGAATTGAAAAAAAATCGAACTAAAATTGCGGAACTTCGCATAATAATGTTTATTTTGGAACATAATTTACCATTTGTATTAATTTCGGCACTTATAGAATTAATTAAAAGTGTCGCATGCGACTCCCTTTTAGCAAAGGAGCTTCACTGCGGAAAAACCAAAGCTACTAATGTTGTTAATACTATAATATTAGAAGATGGGCTAAAGGAAATTAGAGATATATTAAAAGTTCAAAAGTTTTCACTCATAATAGACGAAACGACGGACATAAGTACGTCGAAATGTCTAGTAATTGTAGTAAGATATTTTGATTTTAAATTTAGAAAGGTCAGAGACCGCTTTTTAACTTTGCTAGAAATGGATAAATTTGATGCCAAATCAATTTTTGAAAAAATTATTGATTTTTTTACAAAAATAAATGTGCCAATAAAAAATTTAATTGGATTTGCGGCAGACAATGCGTCCATAATGATGGGTAAAAAAAGTGGCGTTAAGGCACATCTGGAAACAATAGTTCCCAACTTATTTGTAATGCGTTGCCTTTGCCATTCTCTACATTTATGCTCCTCAGCAGCCGCAAAAAATCTTCCATGTGAAGTAGAGGCACTGGCACGATCTATTTACTCTTTCTTTTCGTACAGTTCAAAAAGGCAAACTCAATTTAAGGAATTTCAACAGTATTTCGCTGTAAATCCACATAAAATTTTAAAAACATTCGCAACCCGATGGCTGTCATTAGAAGCTGTCGTTTCCCGTATCCTCGAACAATAGATCCCATTAAAATATTATTTTATATCTTTTGAAACTGATAATCAACAAAAAGAAAAGGATTTAGCTAAAAATCTGCTTTTATCAATGAGTGAGCAAAATAGAATTTATTTTCTCTTTTTATCATACATACTTAACTTGACCAATAAAATAAATAAGGAATTTCAATCGGAAGAAACAAGAATCCATATATTGCTTCGCTCTGTGAAAACATATTTTAAAACAATACTTTCAAATTTTATTAAGCAAGAATATATTAATGAAAACAATTTCAATAATCTCAACTTTGAAGATGAAGAAATCTATAAAGCAGTTGATGGAATTTATGTGGGTGCCAAAGCAGAACTTGCTTTATCCATAGACCATAAAGAATTGGATGAAAATAAAATTAATGAAATAAGATCATCTTGTAGGGAATATTACAAGACCTTGTGTAAGGAAATTTTAAAAAGAATTAACTTCAATGACGAAGTCCTGATTGCTCTACAAGGCCTGGATCCGCAAAATTTTAGTAAGAGCTTGGTGCCTTTAATGAAGCTTTTTCCAAATATTATTGATGCTGATATTGAAACAATAGATGAAGAATGGAGAATGCTACTTAATCAATCAATAATTCCCAGTGAAAAGATTAAAAATTTAAACTTTGAAGAATATTGGATTTATATATTTTCATTAAAAAATTCTTTAAATGAAAAAATGTTTCCAAATTTGGAGAATTTCGTTGGTTCTCTTTTGAGCCTTCCTCACAGCAGTGCTACTGCTGAAAGGGTATTTTCAAATGTAAATTTAATTAAAGATAAGAAAAGAAATTGTTTAAATACTGCAACTGTAAATGCAATTCTAACGGCCAAGGAAATGCTTGCTAAAAATACCGCTAGTGAATGGAATCCATCCAAAACATTAATACAAAATTATCATAAATAAATTAAAATACCTATGTGATTCCTGGGTATATTAGAAAGTGGTGCATAGGCTGTTTAGATTCCTCAACGATGAAATACGAATTAAAAGGATAACTAAACCTAATAATTCATATTTCATCGTGGAAGAATCCAAAGAGCCAATGCACCACTTACGAATATATTTTTGAAATTTTTATTACAAATATATTGAAGTTTTTTATGTTATTTGGAGTATGTACTTTATTTTTTGTTATTTGTTTACACGAAGTTGTTTTTTGTTAATAGTTTTATAAAATAAATTATGTAAAATGAACTAATTGTGTTTTCCTAGTTTTCCTTTGGATCTACTCCCCATGGGCTAAAAATACTCCTTTAATTATTGGTTTTCACTACCTAATTAAAAACTAAAACGACAGCACTGGCTGGTGATGCAACAGTCATGCAAGTATCATGTGAGTGATTCAACTCTCAGATAAGCACCAGGCAGGTGCTTTGCAGCCGCTGCGGCGTACTTTTTGATAGTTTTCTTATTGAGGACCTCTGTGGGCACTGTGTGGCCTTCTGCACACCTACCTCAGCCAAGAAAAAAGCAGAACTATGTTCCCTAGTGTATGAATGAGTTTTAAGTAGCTGCTTCCGCCACTATCCGTGCCCTTTGCCCCTCTTGCGCTTCTTCTTAAAAAAGTCGCCGCCGATGTACCCGCGCCACTTCTTCTCTCTGAGAAGGGACTTTCACTTCTTACCTTTTCGTTGTTTATTATATTTGTCTCCATTTCTTGTTCTACGATAATTGCGGAAAAAAAGCCCACTGCCAGAGCCTTTGGGAGGTGGCAGATTTGGTATTGAGGAGCGGGTGGCTGATCCAAGACGACTGTCGGGTACGTTCTAGAATTCACTGCCATTCATTACGTTATGTTGTTATAGGTCCAATGGCAGTTAAGTTATGTTGTTATAGGTCATAAAGTTGAGAAGGGTACAGAGGACGCCAACAGCATTGGCGATAGGAGCCATTATATCATTCCCTATGAACGCTCTTAATCTTTTCATGCACCTGCTCCTCCGAACTTCACAGCAAACATATAGCCACGTGTAGTGTCCTTACACTAAGGGAATCCGCTGCCAGGACACCACAACTAACGAACTACCTTCAACCCTAAATTGACCTTCAACAAGGACTTCTCCGTTGAAACACCATCAAGAAAACGCGCCGTGGGCAGGAGACCGATAACAGTTCCCTGTCCTGGTACCGATGTATACTAGTATCTTTCCAGCGAAAGTGCTGGCGATTCTAAAAGCCTGCCGGGGCAACGAACTTTGAGCATACACAACGATGTCGCATTGAAAATTTCATACAAAGATAGCCAAGCATCCATAAAAGCTTTGGATTCAGCAATAATGCGCTCCAAGCTAATGGCGAGATGCAGCGTTGAGCTATATAGGCTTGGTAGAAAGCATGTGACTCTCGTTTGGATTCCCAGAAATATGAACATAGACGGAAACGAGAAGACTACCTAGCCAATTAAGGAGTCTCTCTCCTTAGCTTGGCGACCGAGATAGTTGGCAGCACGATAGGCGGGGTCAAAAAACCAGTTTTCATTGTCATCTGATGCCAGCAAGCCAAAAGTGGAGAGCACTAGTAACCAGCATTATCTCTAGGCCGATTTGTCCCATTTACAAAAAACAACAAAAACAATGGGCACCTTGGGTGAGACCACGATGCCAAGCCGGACAATGCGTCTTGCTGTGGATGCGGGGAGACAAACGAGACACTTGCACATTTCCTGTATAAATCCCCGTTTCAGCTAAAGCCATGTACTAGGCACTAGGGACACTAGGCAGTTACGTTCAGGAATCCTTAAAAGAGATCGTCGAATCACTGAGTTTATTAAACCCCTGGATGACCATAGATACTGAACCTTAAGTGCCTGGACTTGTGGCAACAAAACGGCACGCCAAAGCTTTAATTACCCTGGAGGCAGCCCTACAGCTAATCTAAACCTAACCTAACAAGGCAAATCGATACTTTTAAGGTCTATCTAACAGAGTGCTATGTTCCAGTTTTACTAATTTTTAATAAACTTTGTTCCTCTTCTCGCTTATTGCTGGCCATTACACAGGCCGTCTTCCTTATCATATAATAGATGACGACAGATACAAACCAACGTTTCCAGAAAGTAAAAATGAATAACGCCCTTTTGTGTGGGAAGAAGTCTTGTCCTCTACCTTTCCGGGGCCACAGGCTCAATTAAATTTTATTAAAACTCACTGAGTTATAACGAACATAAAAGTCGCCTGCCTCTGGTTTCTGGAAACGTAATACGAAATTTCGTTACTAATAAATGAGCAACTTCTTAAAGTGGTTTTTCTAAGAAGCCATTCCTTACATTAGCATTTAAAAGACCTAAAGTCCTTTGCACAATAAATAACTGTTCAATTATTCAATTCCAATATTTTTTCTTAAAAGCACAACCAAAAAATTTTCACCATTCACACGGGTACCATCGGAAACGAGTCCTTTTTTCCTGGCATTGGCACCATGAATGACTGCGGAGTGTAAACCCAGGCCAAGGAGAGCTTTTTACACCACATGCGCCAAGCAATGTAAACGCATACAGTCGGGCGTATACCAGTCAACGGCAAATTCTCGTCTAATGCTGACAACTTTCGCGCTCGGTCCTCCGCAATTCCTCAAGAAAGCAACTTTAAACAAGGTCAAGAAAAACCAGGGAAAGTGCATTGGATTCCGGTGAATATCCTTTGAAAATTGTCCTGAAAAGTGATCCATAACATCCGTGTCTAGTGAGTGCCCCTACATCCGTCAAGGATTCGATCCGTTTGGAACCTCTATCGCTGTGGTCATAGATCCTCTCGTTTTGGGGGTTTTGTGTCCGTTTAGAAAAGGTGCCGCGTGTGTGATGTCATGATTTTTATGAAAATCCTTTTGCTCCTGTAACGTCGCAACAAAACGCGGTGACAACGGGATGTAAAAGAGTGATTTTTGTGCAATTTATCCCGGTTAGTGTCAGTGTCATAAATTATAACGGGAAATTTAGTGAAAAAAGTGTATAATCATATCCCTTAGTTCGCACACGATTGGGTCCTTTTTAGCTCACATAGCTCGTTTCTTTTGGGATTAAGGATAACCAGGTGCAAATGTTCACGTATAGATGCTTAAAAGGAGTGTTCTAAGATTTCATTGTAAAAGAAATGTGCTACGCAATCTATGAAAGGATGATACCCGCTATTAGTCATCTGGGATCCTCAAAGTGAATCTCTATTGTGCATATCCTTTAAGTTAATCGAAGAATCCTTTAGTGAAAAAAGTGTTTTAAAAGTGTCAGTGCGTGATTAATAAATTAGATAGAGTCCAACTGTAACTACTACGGAGAGCCGCCTCCTTGATATTATGTTCGCTGCTGGTCCAACTGCTGACTGGAATGGATAAATACAAGTGTATGTGAGATAAATCTTTTTTTATAGATCTTGTTCCTTGGACTAATTTCCTTTTATCACTGTATTAAAAAATATAAAGATTCGTATGGTTTCCAAGCATTGGATGTAATCTGCTTAGAGGGAGCCTTTTACTCTTCTGCTTACGATTTACTGACGAACCGTCTTACAGTTCCCTTCTGTATGTGGGGTGCTCTGCTCCTTGCTGCTTTGTCATTGAACAACGTTTTAGACTTAAGCTAATCCTGTGGGATTCCTTTTGCTCCTTTTACTTCACATGAGTTTGTAAGCATCCAAAATTTCTCCGGATTTTTAGTTCGGGACGGGCACGAGAGGGTTGTTCTTTTTAGTCTTATACATATGAAGAGGAGGTGGTTGTGCACAGAGAGAGATTATAAAATACTGGTTTTTACACACGTTCCCTCCCCGACATTGTTGTTATTGTTGTTGTTTTTGTATCCTCAATCTTCTGACGTGAATCTGTGAGGTGGGGTGGTGAAAATTAGGATAATGACCGGGAAAAATGTAATTGGCATAAATTTTTGGGCAAATGGAGTGAAACTACGCATTTGGCATGTCGTAAATGTTCATTTCTTAAGTGAGTTATGCTTGGCTGTGTGACTCACTTAAGAGGAAACTTAAGCGTGACCTTGTAGAATTTGGGGTAAAGGCATAGATTTATTGTTCATTATTTTTTCCCTTTTTTGTTTTTGGAGGAGTAAAGGGTGGAGGTGCCTATAAAATATTTTGCGGATAAAGTCGAGAAAAAAGGATTTGCTAAATTATCATTTCGCAAGGCAGTTTATTAGTTTGGGCGTTTTATTTTAGCTTATTAATTCGTTAATGATAAGAAAGGACACTGTTTAGCTGAAATATTTGTAATCAACAATTAGTACCAATTAAAATGGGCAATAAGTATATATTTTCTTATTAAAGTTTTGTGTCCTTTTCCTTTTTTGAATGGATTTGTAATCATATAAAATAAAAAGCTGTATTGTTGAATTTAGCAGAACAAGCAACTGAATTCGGCATTTTGGAAGGATTCGTGCTATTTTATATGGCATTTTTCACAACGCCTTCGGAACACCTTGATTTTATACTGAAGTGGCCATTGTTTTTCTCTTTGAATTTCATGTTGTTTACCGTCGGGCAAATTATCATTTCTTTATTTTGTTGTTTATAGGGAAGTACTTGTAATCGGTCCGAAAATCCAAATCGAAATTTTCCACGTATTTTCATTTTTCAAGGTTTCCAGCAGGAAATTTGGGAGACCTCCCTAGAGGATGAATAAAGGAGCCATCCCAAATAGGGTTTCAGCCATTGATTAGGGAATTTATATCGTGGACTGCGTTTATGTTTCATTACGTGATGAGTGATTTTCTGCTTTTGTACTATTTTGTACTCGTGAGTGCATACTCGGACTTCTGCTTTAATTGGATTGCACCATTCTGTATCTATTCATAGCGCGAAAAGCAGTGAAAAAAATGTGCACTCAAATTAATTTGTTAAAAATTAATTTTTAATTGAAAATATTTGAAATACGTAAATTATATTCTTTTCTTATGCAATATTTTTCCAGAAATAATTGAAAACTAAAAAGGAGACCTCCATTTCATACCTTCTTGGAACTCATGACGAGGTCCCTAATTTCAGTTTACCGCTAGGTTTACGGGAGTACTCTAACTCAACTCTATTGAGAATTTTATAGGAGTACTCTCTTTAGGCTCTTTTCGAGGTCAGAAAGAGGCCTCTCTTCCAATGACATGCCAATGTTAAAATCATGCCAAATGGAAACATTTTGGAGGTATTAATACCTCTCCTAGGAGGCATCCATCATTACTCGAGGAGGCATTTTAAGCAAAAATTTGAGAAAAAGCAAGTGTGTGTGTGAGTGTATACGTATGTGGTCATTTTTTCCTGCACGATATCGCTCGAACCAAAAAATATAACGACTTCGTTGAGGTGTCGATCGAACCGTATTAAAGGAAGTAGAGTTTGAAAAGATTTTTATAAAATTTTGTCTAGCCATTTTTTGTTTAAAACGACATAAGCGATATCATGTAGGTATATCGCGCGAACCATAAAAGATATTGACATAGTTGAGGTGCCGTTCGAAGGGCATTAAAGAAAATATGATCTGAAAAGATTTTCATAAAATTCGTTTGAACCGGTTTTTGTTTAAACGACGTTCGTGATTTTTGTATCTGCACGATACCGCGCGAACCAAAAACTATATCGACTTCTTTGAGATGCCGAAAGAAGAATATTAACAAAAAAATATCAGTTGTCAAAATCCGACACTCTTTAAAAAACGTGCAAAAATTACATTACCCTTTACAAACATCACGAATTTTTTATACCTTGGATCAGCACTTTTTTGACGGGGAATTATTTTCTACGTCCTACATTTTCAGATATTGCGGTGCATCCCGGAATTTCCAGTGATTACCGAAAAATTTGTTCTTTATGGTCAAGTCTGACAAGTACTTTACATTGATTATAGACCAAGACATAGAGACGAATTTTCCCAACGATCTGTAATCCTTCCAAATTTAATTTTAATATGTAAAGGCGATGTGAGGGAGGGGGCATTGGATTATCTCCTTGGGAAGAGACTGGGGTGCGAGGGTGAGAGTGAAAACATACTCTTGATATGAAGCCATTCCATCTTTTCCAGCTTGCGATCTAGCACCTAGGTAATCAACTTAAGCTACGTCTTTCCATCGAGCTATTAACCGCGCGATCGATCCCGAACTTCCCGATATCCAGTGAAGCTCAAATTTGGCACGCACCTTCGGTTCTGATGACAATACAACATACATAGTATGTATATTCAATTTTATGGTACATCGGCGACCAGCATAAAATAGTGGAGTTATTTGTTCTTCTAAACGCGCCCGAAATAGGTATCAAATGAAAGAGTATGAACTAGCTTCTCTTAGGATTTCTTTGTTACCAGTTCTGATACTAGTCAATTTCCCATTAGTGCTAAACGGATTACTATTTTGTAAGAAGTCAGTTTATTCCGTCTATGTTCATCATACTGGGAATTTACGGAACGAGTTCTTTTTAAGGAAACCATTTTTATTTGTTCTAGTTTAATCTCATCCCTTTTAGGCAAACTTCTGCCAAAATTTTTATTATGTTATGCTCAGTGCTATTTGTAAGTCGCGCTATTGTTGATAATGTATTGTTTTAACAAAATTTTTGTTTAATCTTTTTTTAAATAGAATCGCTGTTTTCATAACCATATAATGGCCTCGATTCCCAGATCCGACGGGAGGGAAGTGAGTTGCGGATTTGACACTTTGCGATTCTCAGATCCGCAACCCCGAATTTCTTTTTGACATTTTCCGCGCTGTAAAAGTGTGATCCGCAACAAATTTTCTGCGGATTTGAACGATAAATGCGCCTGAGATAATCCGACATCATATATTTCATTATCGCGTGAGTCTTCACTCCGAATTTTCGATTTAAACCAATCCGGGACTGCGGATTTGAGAATCGCAAAGTGTCAAATCCTCACTCACTTCCCTCCCGTCGGATCTGGGAATCGAGGCCATTACTATGAAAAGAGATTTAATAAAAAAAAAGAATCGAATCGATGCTACTCATACCTAGGGTTGCATCACGTAAATTGCCAAGGCCGGACAAAAACTACAAAACCCCCGGGTGAAATTAAGATTTTTTTCTCGGACACCCATTTTTTTACAACAAATTTTAACGGAAATGTTTTTTGACTAGTTTTAAAATCCAACCGAATCGAATCGATAACCAACTAGGTTACCAGCGATGGGTTAAAAAGTTGCTAGTAGCAACACTTTTTGGCATTTAGTTCTTGAAGAGAAGTTTAATTTTTACAAAAAGGTGTTGCTAGTATAAAAATGGGAATGTACTAAGTAATAAGAAGTAGATAGGCAAAGAATTTCGAGGAAATGCTATTAATGAACTCATTGTGGAGCACATTGGCACCCGAAATGTACAAAACATGAAAAACGGGTATGATGAGAATGACAGCGAAGTAGCCTCTACAGTGGAAGAAGTGCGCCAAGTGGTGCGTATATTAAAAGATAGCGGAACTCATTAAGCGAAGGGAGAGGGAACTATCGAAAAACTGCATGAAAGTGAAAATGCAGACGAAAAGAAATAACTGATGAATGGAACGAGGATCGTAGAGTGACCCGTACATAAGAAACACACTATCATGGAATAACTGCGTAAGAGTAATGCTATTGAATACAGCATAGTTACAAAGTATTTTTACGTGTATTCTATAATAGATACCCACCATACGAGGAAAGGATACTAGTAGAGTACAAATATGCTTACGGTAGGACAAACATTTCAAGGTGTAAAGTATGCGTGGTTATTTTGATCTGAAATGGAATCAGAGGCGCAATCTTGCCATAGATAAGTTTCTCAAATTGTTTAAGGATAACAGATAGAGTAGCACTGACTGCCCTGTAGTTGTCCACCGTATTTTTATCACCTGATTTAAAGATTGGTGTGAGCTAGGATTTCTTCCATACCGAAGGACATTTACTAACTTCTTAGGTGAAGAGGGAAAACAATTATTTGGGCGGGAAAACTTGCAGGTAGACTGTTCGGACCGTGAACTTTGTTGACCTTCAGATCTATTAGAACAGTCGTTATATCTTCGGCCGATAGAGATATATTTGTAAATTCTCTCTTGTTACAGTGTGCGCAGCCGAAGAAATGGGGCGACGATTTCACTGAACCTGTTCGCAAACATGTTGGAAATTTCTTGGGGGATTGAGAACATCGTTTGTCATTGGGTAACCTGATGTGTTTCGCTTTAGATTAATGAAATCAAAGAATTTTGGATGACGTATGATATGTTCGCTTACATTCTTTACGTAGGTAGTATATGCCCTTCGTGACCCATGATAAAATCTTAGGCTAACCTGGGGTATTCAGATTCCTGCTCAACACTAACATTGTTGTTATCTTTCACTATGCGTACTAATTTATTTCTCCTATTACGAAGAGACCGAAATTTTTTTCAAGCCATGGCTTTATCAATTTATCCCTTTATTGACTTTGGGTACGAATCTGCCAATGGTTTTGAAGATAACATCGTAGAATCTAGTAACTGAGTCGTCAATATCATCACCATCAAGTAGATCCTGCCAGTTAATAAGGAATGATTCAGTGCTTATACTAACACTATCAGCATCCATAAAATCGTAGACTACAGAGTTGTTATAGGAGGCGAGATAATTAGTTTTTGTAGAACTGAGTTCAACGATCCATCTTCAGAAGCAGGAAATACGTTTAAACCTCATAGAGGTTGGTGAAGATTAAATCCAACCATTTATCATATAAATTTGGTTGGCTAATTACCTGTTTTTCAAATCGCATTGCGGTATGCCAGATGTTTAATTTCAAATTGACCTTCAATGCCATTAGTTGCTCATAAGTCAAGAAGTGGAGGATATTATTGGATATGTAGAACGATCACGCAACGCGATTAGGATTGCAATCGCTTTCGCGGACGACCTCGTCACATACAGGACAGGCTCGAAGATTGACGTGATCCAGACGCTACTACACCACGACTTCGAAGGAATCGAGCGTTACGCTGATGATTGGAAATTGAAAATCAATCAGAAAATGCGAAACGAACCTCTTCAGAACTCCACTTAATAAGGCTTCACGCAACGAAAGAGTTTTATATGCGAAGCCATGCGGGACAGACGCTAGTAAAGAAAACCGAGGTCAAGTATCTAACAATTTGGCTGGATCAGTACGTGTATTACGAGAGTCATATACGTGTTGCTATAGTCAAAGCCCGTGAGGCTTTCCAAATGACGAAAAGGCTTTTTGTTAGTAAACACCTCAACTCCAGAGTTAAGGTGAATTGCTACAAGACCTTAGTCAGACCGGTACTTACCTACGACTGCCCCGTATGGTGGTATTATCACCATCATATATGGAGAAGATGAGGGTGTTCTAAAGACAATGCTTAAGGACATGCTTAAGCATGTGTAGAGCACCTGAGTCAAGTTTCAAAAAATTCCATGCCAATGATATCCTGTACGGAAAAGCAGCAACCACGAAGATAGACAATTTCATAGATTGATCCGAAATCTCGTTGCAAGAGCGACAGAGAGTGGCAATCCTCTAATTTTTGGGGCTTATTACCCCTAACCAGACTACTATAACATAACAAGACGGACAGGACATGTACCACCAGAAGCTAGATTCACTAGGTCTGATACAAAACAGAAAGGGAATATCCTAATTATGCCACGTTCATATCAATATACCACGTTTATAAACGAGTGTTACATGAGTAAACCGATGGGCTAAACGCAGAGCTCCTGCGATTCAGCACGCGAGTAGGCCCTTTAGATAGGGAGGAAGCTTCCAGAGCCAGTACCGAGTACTGATGTCTATAAGAATCAGTAGGGTGAAGTAGGTTAACGTGTATGTATTAATGTAATGTGTTTATGCAAGGTGTGAGGGCAGGCGTTAACCCAAGTAGGATTAGGATCCCAGTAGGGGAATTAGGTATAGTCATAGGATTACCATGGTAATAAGATTAGTTATAAGATAGGCACGTAGTTTTAAGGTTAAATAGGTTTAAGCATAGCCTGTAAGTTTTGTTATTATATCTTAACAATAAATATGCTTATACATATATAAAAAAGGATTTCTTTCAAGAACAAAATTATCATGTGCTTCCGAATTAATTTAAATATAAGCCGGGAATACACATGCCTCAAAAATAGATAAGTAGCTTGCATGCTTGAAAATGGGATATGCCAGTAGATGGTGCAACGAGGATACATTTGCCACTGAAATGGCATGCCTTACACCAATTCTGTTGGTATATTACTGTATTTTGTATGGTCAGATTGGAGTCACTCATATCTTCCATATAGTCCAAGAGCCAGTGACAGATTTGCAAAGTGATTTTGCAGAGGATGGGCCTTTGATATATGTTAGATTACTTAAAGCACAACTGATTAAGACTAATCGCCAATTCGAGTCTACTTAAGTTTTTATTTTATGACCTTTTGAACTTGTAGATTTTTTGACCATGAAAAAAGTGATATTGCAGAGGATGGGACTTGGTATATAGGTAAATTGGGTTGCTCCCACCTCATATTCCGATTGCCATCTCGTTTGGAGGTTAGGTTTGAATTTTGGGAATTTTTGAAAATGTCGGTTTGGTCCAGTTGAACAAAGTGATATTGCAGAGGATGGGATTTGGTGTAATGGTGAGATAGACCACCAATAGCCCAAATTCGGGTGCCCATCTCATATGTAATCAAGGTTTCCATTTTGGCGGCTTTTGATTTTGTAGCCATTTTGGGTATGACCCAAGTGATTTTGCAGGAGATGGGATTTGAACATTAGGATTCGTTACGACATATATAATACTTCTCCACTTGCCCATCTCTTTCCTATTTGTAGAAACCCATGCCATCTCCAGTTGAAGTTGGAAAATCGTAAAATCAAGTCTTATATATTAAATTTAGTTAAAATGAGTGTATATACACCTCTGGCAGCATATTTATGGTATGGTTTATGGTATTTTTAAGATATAATGAGTAGTTGGGTATTGTACGAGTATGTGATTAAATAAAAGTAAAACTCGACCGTCGCATGGTCCCAAGCCTGGGGTGTGAAAGGAGGAGGGTGGTCGACCTGCCGAGTTGACCAGAATCGTTCACTATGATGACCGAAGAAACTAGGTAAGGAACCGCATTTTTCAAAGCGGCACCCACAGCAGCGTATCCGTTGCGGACACGTCCCGCTCGGACCTCCAGCTAACGGATCAAAGAAGAAGAAGAAATAAAAGTAAAACATCATTTTCAGATAAATAATGAGTGATATACTTTTATCATAAATATAAATTGATTTTCTTTTTTCCAATTTTCAAATTTGTTATTTGTATATTCATAATAATAAATACTAATATTATTTTTTATATACATAAATATGATAGGCTCATTAACTATCGCTATCAGGGTCATAGTTGCTATCTCCCCACCCCCAGACATTTTTTTAATTTTTTTTAACAAGCATTTCAAATAACCACGTTAACTGAAAGAAATTAAAACAAAAAGCAAACTTGGTCCATTTGAATAAAACGCAAAAAAGAGAAGGTTGAAGATAATATATAAGAAAGCACACGCAAGGGATGCAGGTAGAAACATTTCACGTCATCCTGCCTTTAACACAGGGCTGTAATGATGCCTGGAGGGAAATAAAAAAAAAATTAAATTTTTTTCTGTTTGACCTCTAACTAAATGTTAACTCATTATTTTTGAAGTGAAAACTTCTTTAGCCGCGTTGGGCACTTTTTGATAGGGGAAAATGTTATGGGTTCGCGTCACCGACATGCTCATGACTGGCGCACGCGCTCAATCGATTATAATCAAAAACTTTTTGATTTTGAATAAAAAAATAAATCTGACCGCCTACTATTATTCAATTAAGTATCGAAAATGAAAATATAAAACCAGTCATTTTGAACGTCACACTTCATTACTTCATATATGGACATACATACTAAATTCACTAGATGCATTGGTGTTAGTGTTTCTGATATAGGCGAAATATGCGTTGCTCGTTGCAGTTCCGAGAATGGGCAATACGTATTAATGGTTGCCGTTTATATTTCGCCTGGAAAATCTATGAGACAGATACAACAATTTTTATTCGAAAATTTGATGATTTATACAAAAGAAGGTTCTGAAATTCTCGAAAAAAGATTCGGCGAAAAATATGATAATGTACCGATGATTTTAAGTGGAGACTTCAATATGTATTAACTTTGCAGATGATAGCTACCATTAATTGAATTTTTAAATACAACACTTAATTTAAATATGTCCAATGATCGGAAACTTAGTACTACCAAATATAAAACGACGATCGGTGCGGTTTTTACGCGATACTTAGATAAATTCGAATCAAACATTTTCATTTATTACTTTAGTTACCATAACCCGATTGTATCTTTTTTACAAAAGTGCTAATGAAATAGGATGGTCAAAATTGCTACAATTATTACATAATTTAAAAAATAATTCTGAGATATCGGTTGAAGATGCAGCAGCATTAAATTTTATAGAAAAAAGTACACTTATTAATGAAGACGCAGTTACTTGTGCTACATATTTTAATAAGTTGGTTAATGTCCTAATGAAAATACTGCAATCAAAAAGATTTAGTCCTTTCAAGAAATATAGAATTTTGTATTACTTCAAAAGAATCGAATTTCAACATCTAAGTTCTAAGTTTTCACTTCTATCGGCAGTCCCTATAACTGCCAATTTTTTTTTTTTAAATCGTTTTAGTAAGTAGAGTTTTTTTTTAAAAGTGTCGGGAAATTGGTTGCACCCCTAAAACCAGCAAATTTTCCATAGGAGTTTCCATTCATGAGTTATTCCGTTTTAAAGATTTCAAATACTCATACCCCCTTATCCGCAAGTTGAATGGGTCTTCAGACGTTCAATAAATTCTTTGTTGGACAACGTGGCTAATATTTTTAGGGGTGATTGGATATATTTGGAGACAAAAAAAAGCTCTAGAGAGGAACCTATTATCCCCACTACCCACTAGATACAGGGTGTTTACGAAAGAAAAACATATAATTTTTAAAACTCTACTTAAACTTAAATAACTCCTATACTAATTAACGTAGACCAACATAATTAGGTTCATATTTTAGATAAATGTGTATTATTTTATTTGATATTAAGAAAAGAATTCCGTTAAGAAGGTATTTAGTTAAAAGCGTGAGGAAAATCCTAATATTTTAGCATTTTGCTCATATTTTGAACCTAATATACATATCTTATAAACGAAATCACTCAAGTTTTTGCTCTTTATGCTAAATAAAATAATACACATTTAACTAAAATATGAACCTAATAA
This sequence comes from Thereva unica, assembly GCA_949987705.1. Classification (NCBI taxonomy): domain Eukaryota; kingdom Metazoa; phylum Arthropoda; class Insecta; order Diptera; family Therevidae; genus Thereva; species Thereva unica. The sequence continues at coordinate 205,042,283 of OX465281.1, read as the reverse complement.
CGTTGGTCTACGATAATTAGTTTAGGAGTTAACATTTAGTTAGGGGACTTCATTAGAATTTTGCTCTGACGTCAATCAACCAATTTTTCTCAATTAAACTGAAAATATTAATGAAAAGGAGATGGGATTGAAAATGTAGCATTTGGTAGAAACCAAGAACCTATGGTCCAAATTTTGGGTTCTGCAAAATCACTTGGGTCATACCCAAAATGGCTACAAAATCAAAAGCCGCCAAAATGGAAACCTTGATTACATATGAGATGGGCACCCGAATTTGGGCTATTGGTGGTCTATCTCACCATTACACCAAATCCCATCCTCTGCAATATCACTTTGTTCAACTGGACCAAACCGACATTTTCAAAAATTCCCAAAATTCAAACCTAACCTCCAAACGAGATGGCAATCGGAATATGAGGTGGGAGCAACCCAATTTACCTATATACCAAGTCCCATCCTCTGCAATATCACTTTTTTCATGGTCAAAAAATCTACAAGTTCAAAAGGTCATAAAATAAAAACTTAAGTAGACTCGAATTGGCGATTAGTCTTAATCAGTTGTGCTTTAAGTAATCTAACATATATCAAAGGCCCATCCTCTGCAAAATCACTTTGCAAATCTGTCACTGGCTCTTGGACTAATAATTTTACGATAGGCGTTTTCTCGAGATATTTTATTTTTAGAGAGAGGAGACAGACATTCATAATCTCGGTATAAACCTATAAATTTAATAGTTTTCTCATCTCCCCATCGTGCCTTATTATTCACATATAAATCACGATCCCATCGCCACGGCTTTTGCAGATGACCGGGTGCGTTCATACGGGCTAATAGATGTGTCACTTGAACTTATAAGTCAGCTCCACCACACATTGCATGCCAAAAAATCAAATGCTGTGCAATTTACTTGCATGCCTCCTAAAAGCATGCTTTTTCATAAACACACATGCTAGTAGGTTTTATGTGCAAGCTCCTTGCATGCCATTGTGCAAGCTACGGGCATGTGTATTCCCGGCTATAATGAAAGTAAGCAGAATCAGCTTAGTAGATTTAATTGCCTATTTGTGCGATTCATTAGGTAAATATTGACGGAGCTTGCTAGTCATTTTCTTTACACACATTTTTTCACCAAGGCATTGCCTTTGGACCACACGCACAGCTCTGTAATTTCAATGTTGTAGCTGCAGGCGTACTTTATAAAGATTGTCAAGCCTTGAATGTTCTTTCTTACTTATTTCTGAATTCTCATTAAAATACGTATGTAAGTATGTAAGTATTTGAAATGGCAAAACTGTAAAAGTTTTACAAATATCTTCAAAAAAATTTAGCTCACATTTATTTTTGCCCTAACATTTTGATAACGATAAATTGAAATATAATGTATGTACTGTACATATATATCAATAGATCTATAAACTTTTGCAGATTAGTTTTATTACAACGAAACATAGTATAATTGTTTTTTTGGCGAGTATATATGGGTGATTGTCATGAAATGGGAGTAGTGGCTGGCTGGCCGTTGTTCTCTAGCTACAACACCTCAAACAAATTTTTTCTGGGGTGAAAATCTCCATCTAGTAATAAAACATTCTCTCCTTCATCGCCTCCCGCGGCAAGCACTCTTGAACAAAATGGCGGCCCTTCGACCACCGAAAATGTCGCCTCCGTAACCTGTCCATTTTCCGCTTTTACGTCACGGCACTACGTTTACGGAAAAACAGTGCATTATTGCCGCGCGCCTAGGGTCTCAAACGATAGCAGCAGTGTTCCGAAACTGATCACCGGTATGTATTACGCGGGCGGATACCTGCTTAGTTAGATGTCAGTGTTTACATTCTGACTGTTGTTTGTTGCAAATTTCAATAAAAACTATAAGAATAGCGCACACGCAACGACAAATTGGTTGTCAAGTGGCACTAAGTAGTGAAAACGAATCGTGACAAGTTTCTTTCTGAATGTTTATCCTCGCCGGACGTTTAGACTGTGAACAATTTATAAACAAGAGAGCAACCCTCAAGAAAATTATCGAAGAAAAAAAAACTGTCGCCTCTGTAATGTGTGTTTTCGTTGTGATATGTGTTGCAAATCTCTTTTAACTCGGTTCGGTATATTTGTTTGCATTTGTAGAGCAAGCAAATTTTCGGAAAAATTGTTTGCTCTCATTGATCATGAATGCGACGGATTTTTCGATGAAATGTCGCTACCGTAATTGTCGCCTCCGAAGCCATATAATTTCGGCTTTTCGATATAAACTTCTCACTGTCTATACCTCGTGTGTATTTATGTGGAAATATACAGAAAGTACTTCAAAATAATGTTGAAAACACATGGGAAATTTTTTTTTCAGCACTTTTTTTTTGTTCACCAGCAAATCTCAAAAACTCCCATTTTATGACAATCACCCATATATGTACATATTAGTTTGTTTAGTTGGATTCTCGTATTTAGTTATTGAACACGTCAATCGTTGGATGCTTTGTCATACCCTACTACTACCCCCAATTTTGTGGAATTCGAGCGGCAGACATCATATGAACAAATTAATGATTAGCTCTTCAAAAACCAAACGAAATTCGAACCTGTTTTATACATTTCCCATATGAATTGTATTGAGATAATGTCACATTTTCGCTTTTGATTGTAGTAGGTACTCCTCCTCTATTACTATTATTCAAGTTTTCATTCGAAATAGGTTTTTACGTAGGCTCTATATGTGCGAAGTTTAGTCATGAGTTAGAGAATACCATTATGACGAGAAATGTTTTTTCCTGCAAACAAAATCTAGACATATTTTCGTGCCATTTCATAAATTATTTCCACACCACTGTTTCATTATAAAATTCAGGGAGCTCCTTTTAATCTGGACCAATGTTGACATCTTGATGGTGTATACTCAAGATAATGACATTTTACCCAGATTTGACTTGATAAACAGCTCTCTTACATACTAACCAGTTGTAAAAACTAGTTACCCAGTTATTCCCATTTTGCTTGTCGCATTGTTTCAACAAATGCATCTTACTCCTTCAGGGATATATTCCAAGGGTTGTTACTTTTGTGTTGAGCTTGTTTTTCAGTGCATGGCTTTCCGCGGCGCAATTGTATGTATAATCAAAGGCGCCAAGCAGGGAGACTGTTTTTTATGTGAATCTATCATGCAATATAGTGCAATATCATTAAGAAAGCTTAGTCCGAAAGATAGTACAGAGAAGAATTAAAGGACTGCCAACCTCAATATGCTGTTTTACTCCACCCGCTCCCATCCAACTATGTATATCCTATCTTACTACCGATACAGAACCGTGGCTTCAGCAATCGAACAGCAGATGGTTTCCTTGCTTATTTTCTCTACATGCGATGGCAGCAAAGACGCTAGGTGGTAAGTGGTGTAAACAGCCAAGCCAAGAAAGATATAGGGAAGAGTTTTGTTTTTCATTTCATAAGTTCATTAAACTATTTACCATCGCCTATTAAGCCATAATTAAACTGTTTGTATGGCGATGTCTTGGTGGGTAATGTTCCTAGGAGCATTATCCATAATTTAATAGCTGTAGGTTTCAGTTTCTGTTGTCTAAGTCCAGGGTGTGCGTTTTTGGCCAGTTGATTTGTATAGTCTTTCAATCTTCTTTTTTTGTACTTGACGTCACCATCTTTTACTTCTTCTTCTTTTATTGATCATATTTAAAGATAGTTATAGTTGTGTATATCGATATTTTTGGTTAACCGTAGTATTTGATTTTGGAGCCTTTGCAGTGTTTATAAGTTTGGATTGAATGCAGACGTCCACAGTTATATGCCGCAGGTCCATATTGGGTGTGATTGTAAATTTGTATATTAACATTGTATTGCTGGTTTTGATTTTTTAGTGCTGCACTTTATCTTCCACCTTTTCGTCCATAGGTCAATTTTGTTTAGATATGCCTGCGATATCTGTAATGCTCCATGAAAACCGCTTTACCTTTCCACCACAACTCCGGGATCAGGCTGTTGTGGTTTTTTAACCTTTTTGGTAATTTTCCATTGTGAGAATAATTATCCTTTGTAATCTGTTATAGCCATTGTAGATGCTCTGGAAATGTTTTATTTACATTTTCAGAAATTATTAGTTTCATTTCTCTGGCTGATTTATTATATCCTGCTTTGGTTGTGCCGAGTCTGCTTTCCCAGTTTTCGTTTCTTGGTGATTTTTCACGAATTTATATGAAGGAATATTTGATATTTTGTTTACATTGAGTATTAATGGAGTGGAGCGCCATTTTGCTTCTTGTATCTTATTGGTGATTTATAATAAACACCTTCGTCGATATCGTTATTAGTTTTTAAAGGGATATGTATTTCTATTTAAGGTTCTAGAGCAATTCTTTGAACGCAGTCCAGTCTGTGATTGGAATATTTTGTATTGATTATAGTTGCTATTACTGGTGAGTTGTGGGATAACCCATAGAAGCATGCATCATGCATGCATACCCACATAAAAATTAGCAGTGGTTTTAGATGTTTGCGCTGGCCAGTGTCTGGGATTTTCCGTTGATGGTAGGTCAAGTTTTAAATTGGCAATACATTTTTTTCAATTTTTGTCCTCTTATAAGCAGATGTGTTTACTTTTCCAGTCCCCATCGTATATATGGATTTTTAAGTATTCAGGGTGTATCAGTGAAAATGTCGAAACGCCTGGCTGTGGATAGGTCTTGGATAGATTATATTTGCATATTACTCTGTATTTTTGTAACCCTATTAGTTATTTTCATGAATAAGGCAGCAATCTACGCAGAATACCTATCCACCTATACCACCTATCTAAAACCGTAAAAGTCAAGGTTTTAGCCCACCCATGTCCCGAGTTATGAGTCAAGTTAAAAAAAAATTTTTTTTTGGTCACTAAAATTTCAACTTCAACCACTCCAACTTTTCTCCAAAAAATACATAGTTAATAAATATTTAAAAAAAAAAATAAAATATTCTATGAATAATACTGTTATGCTATGGCCTTTGCTTTTGATGTTATTAGCAATTTTAATGTTAAAATTGGTCTTATTTGGTGCTCATTTTGTACTTTTCGACAAAACTCAGGTGGAAAAGTACTAAAAAAAGGACGGAAGAGAGCAGTTGTCTCCAACCCCGAGAGATACGCAGAAATTCTAGGGGTATTCCAAATTTCTCTTCAATGTCGTCTGCTTTTCCGATATATTTGAAGGAAAGAAAGAAAGAAATACTTCCATACTAAACTAATAGATATAAACATTAAGAGGACAAAAACACGCCAAGTAATCATCAATACCCCTTTTTAAACAGATGGGTAACTTTACCGGTACACGGGCTCACCATCTCACAGGGTTTCACGGAATAAGTACGGGTTTTAAAATCAAGCAGCAATTGAAGCACAGCCTATTGTGGGGCTTGGCCTCGTCCAACGTTCACCTCAATGATTGCCTATCTTCATTTTCTCCGGTAACAGTTTCTTATTCTTAATTGTCTTATGTCTTCGTCAACGCCGTCTATTTAACTTTTCGTAGGTCTTCCTGGTCTTCTTTTTCGTTTCAGTAAACTTCCTGTGGATTTGTCGGTTTAAATCAAAAATGGTGCCACAACTAATCATGTCGTGTAGGAATAAATATATGGACTGAAAGGCCCTCCTACACCTGGTGATTATGTCACTTTTAGCATTGTGACAGTGCCTTCCACAACGGCATTCGATTTGTAGTTTGGCTTGACATATGATACATAACTGCTGGAAATTTCTATCTGGGGGCAGTGCCATATGACCCGATGTAACAAAAACCTGCCATCGATGACATATTTTCTATAATTCAAGTCCGCCTGTTCCGTGTTCCGTCGGTAAAAGCCAATCGAAAAAAGTGAAAGAGAGGGTAGAGACTAAGTTCGTAACCCAAATTCATGTAAATGCTTCACGAACAACTCTATTCAGATCGAACACAAGGCTGTAGTCGTCAATCCAAACACACTTTTGCTACGAATGTGTCACGATGGTAATGCGTTGGCTCGCTTTTACATGGCGTCTCTGCTGTTAACGCCCTGTTCTGGCGTTGCGAGCTCCACTCCCGAAAAATGCTCACATATTATGCAGCGTTGTCATGCGTTGTTTGCATTTTGTCGCGTCTGCAATTTCTCTACGGCGATAAACGAGACCATCACTAGTTTTCATTAAGTTCACTAGAGTTTATTCAATCGTCATATTACTCTAGGTGTCATACCACTGCTTCTCACTCTTACGAATATCAGTAAATCCAGTGGCCCTGATAACTATCATAGTGACTGTTCCTCCGAAATAAACACTCTCCTGCTTTCACGGCAATCTTACGCCCGCAACACCAGATTAGCCCACTCGTCTCATTCCCTCCACCTGCAACTCCCCCTTTCACGCACTCAACAAGATATGAATTCGTTTGTAAATAGAACAACTCGACTGTGGAATAACCTCTCGCAGACGGTATTTCCGAGCTCCTATAAAATCAAAGAGTTTAAACGCAGGGTTCATCACCACCTTCTTCAATACCCCCCCCCGTACCCTTATAACCCCCCTCCCCGGTACTATACTTACTGCTAGACATTGCACCATGACCAAATGACATGACGGACTGGTAGTACAAAGGGTGACTCCTGATATTAGCACTGCCACATAAAAAAATAGCCCCCCCCCCCTGTGGTACTTACGAAAAGTACCTCACCTTTGGTACGCGCAACTTGAATTCTCTTGTAAGTGGTACTGTGTCATTTCTAAACGGTAATTTTGTCCAAAATTAGGCTATCCGGGTAGGCTCGTGAAACGGTACCTCCCATGACACGGCATGCCCGTGCACCGATATATAGTGCGAATAGTGCCGCCTATATAATTGGGGGTAAAATTTATGACTTTTTTCGCCATAAGAGTACGCGGTCATAAAAGGTTGGAGAACAGTGGACTAGAGAAATCATCGGTCCATATTGCTTGAAAAATGAAGCCGACCGGAACTATGAATCGGTGTCGCGGCAGCAGCCTGAAATTGAAGTCTGTGGTCTCGACGACATTAGGTTCCAACAAAACGGCCGCCTAGATCAAGTTGTTGGCAAAAGTTTAGTCATTGGCCAAATACCACCCGAAATGCTCGAACGTGTGTGTCATTAAAAATTAACTTCAAGCTACTTTCTAATCACAAAAATAGAACGCATTGAAGTAAACATAAGTCCGCGCACAGGCGATTTTTAAGTTGCGGCAACTAAAAAAATCTAACACGTTCTATGTCCCTATCACCATACCTTCCTCTCCTCTACGACCAGTTGGGCAACTATCTAGTCGGCAGTGCGCGTGCCTTTAGGGCGGCGTCAATTTTTCATTGATTCGATTGTTTAATCGCCCATCAAAAACGTTATTAGTGCGCAGGTAAGACCATCATCTTATACAGTAGTGGTTTGGATATTATAGTTAGATGTTATAATAAGTTTCGCTGGCTTTTACCATCCGTGCTCTTAAAGGTCGATTCGCACTTTACGGAACCTTAACGTCACCAGCAACGGCAACAAACTTAATTCGAATTCCTTGCTGTTGTCGGTCGAAAGAAGTTTTGGAGTAGTCCAAAATCACGCTCTACTACTTTCATTGTGAGACGAATGCTGGATCATCTCGCAGGCCTGACGTTTGGCGTTTTATTTTTATTGATGTGCAGCACCAGCTCTCCTGTCATACGATGAATCTGATTAAAAGCATTTTGTACAACCCTCAATGTTCTCGAAATGTAAACACTATTGAAGAATACCTTTAACCGAGAGAATTATCTTTCCCCACAATCAGTGATATGTATGTTTCTTGCTCCTATACTTGCACAATCCACTCCATGTGGTGGTTAGATTAGTGTTAGATCCTCAGTAATTTTCCGGTTCTAAATGAATGCTATCTACACCCGAGATTTGCTTGTTTTAAGGTGGTTTACGTCTCTGTTAAACTAGTGCCTTTTGGCGGCAAAAGAAAACCATCATGACGTATTGGCAGAGTCTCTAATTCCTCAGTCGCCTAATGAGGGCATTTAAAACGCGTGTCCAACTTACGTCAATGTTCAGTTTTGTCACCACGACTTAGAGCCGGTTTAGATGCGCTTCAACGCATGTTCCTCACGTACGCTTGGAAATGAAGGGAGAAATGGGGATGATGAGAAGTACCATCCCCATTCTCCCGTTATCCACTAAGTTCGTGAGGCCTATGTGCTGGAGTGCATCGTCTAAAACGTCTCTTACTCTACTCTCACTGAAAACGCATGACTGTAGGTGTTTCTGTCATTTTCATGTGTTTCTTTTTTGTTCTTATGTGACCAAATAAGCTTCAAGTCAAGTTCGGGTTATGGTGAAAATCCTACGAGTAAAGTCAGCTCTACATGATGCTAAGAACACCCTCCATCGATGGCAGCTTGATGGTAGAACGCAGCGTGTGGCCGATGGTTGAACTACATGTGTCCAATGTCCAGTGTCCAACGTCCGTTGTCGATGCTGACTCAATCGTTGGAATGGAAACAAACATTCAAATTAAATGTTCACCGCATCGTGTAGAGCTGGCTTAAATTTATTCTGAATAAATGTAAAGGATAGGTAAGGACGCTCTAGGAGAGCTGAAGAAATTGCCGGTAAAACTACCGTTTGTACTCTAGCATGTTGCACTACTTCGGAAATACTCGAAGATTGATCTGCAGTTGTATTGATTGCGATATTTCAACTTTTTGGATATTGACCAATTTCTTACTTTCTGCTCTCTGTGGTGCCCATGAATAATCTACGTTAACGTATTTATTGCTTGAGTTTATCAAAATACTTTGAGTGACACAATAACACTTCTTCATAGAATTTGGTTCCTGGTTTTATTTAAGGCTAATACATTTTTAATAGCATGTACACAGGCAATATATCAAACGTTGGTCTTGACACGATATAAGCATGGGTTACCGCGGCAACATATCACCACATACAGGTGGCCTTTCATTGTTCTAAATTAATGATGTTATGCATATGTTTTCATTAGCACCCTTGATTGATATTCTTTAATGGGCTAAAACTACAGCGTACAATTTCATGTGAATAATTTACCACAATGGTGTGAAAGTATTGATTTTTACCCTGATGTTTCCCTAAATATTTATAGTGACACAACGACTCTGACAATTTCAGTTCCATCCTAGTAAATTATTATCTTAATAATTGGGTTAATGTCGGCTGCATCTTAAAATAAAATTTGTTATGTTTCTCACAAGGCACACAAATATTACGTCATTAAAAATGCTTTTCTTTTTGTCCCATTTTTTTGGTTTGGGGTTTATTAAGAAAAATCCTTTGGATTTCAGGGACATTTTTACGGTGAAGTCCTTTATTGTAAGACCAGTCCTTGAATATGTCTCAAGTTTATTGTAGATTCCTTAACATAAGCTTCACAATGATGGATTGGAATCTGTGCAAAAATCTTCCACCCGTTTTTCGTTCTCTTATTATGAAAAGAAAAGAAAGGAAACGAAACAAATCTGTGTGGGCGAAGAACCTTTTCTTTTATGTAAGCGATGGCATTTGTTTTTGGGTCTCTCAAACACTCGGTTTCGAAAAAAAAAAAATTAAATTGTGTACCCTATTTCTGAGATATGTCCTTATGCGGGTATTAAATACCTCGAAATATTCTTTTTATTTAATGTTTCTTTTTATTGTGGTACAAATATTCGAAGGTGTGGGTTGGAATATGGTGGAATGAAGCTATTCTACGAGTACATTCGCTAGAAATTGCTTCCGCGTAGTTTAATCATTGTTTTATTTTGTTATAAATCTTCACTCGCATCTCAACATCTTCTATTTTAACTCTCCGGAATGTTTCCCGATTGCATTCATTGAAGTCCTTTGGCTTCTAGTAATAAAAAAGTCTTTCATCTTTATACAAAATTTTCACGCAGTTAGTTGTGTTCGTCCTTATATGAACATCACTGTGGCGCACAATTCAACGCATACATCGTGAACTCGGTGAACTCTCTCTCTTCGATAAAGTATGCAGAACAAAAAGGAAGAAAAATTGAATTAGCTGTTTTTTTTTTTTTTTTTTTTCTCGAAAAACGAGAAAATATGTTCGTTCCAACACATCAAGTTTGTCCCCATATAAAATCATCAAATCTTCCGCTGAATAGTTTTGTGCGAGCGTGTATAAAAATCCCAGCAGGAAATGTAGTGGTTACCGTACCGATTCTGTAAGATGTTAATGGTAAGGTCAATCGATTACTTTCCTTATTACAGAACTGATTACTTTTACATGGACATGTCCTAGGCTGGTAAGTTCTTACGGACTCCATTACAGGTAAGGACTTAGTTCAGACAGGAAATGTAACTGCTGAAAACGGCAATTACTACGTTGTGATGATGTAAGTACTTACTGCCCACCAATTATGATCAAAGGCGGCTTTAGCAGTACAAGGAGACTAAAGGGATAATAAGAAGATAAATTGTCCAAAAATAGAAAACTTAAATATCATTGAATTTCGAGTAAGAAAATATATAAGTAATGAGCAGTAAATGAAAGGGTAACGATACCGATGTTGTAAAATTTAAATCAAACTGAAATACCTACAATGAGAGTATCCATGTTATTACATTTTCGATTACTCAACATTACTTTAGGTAAGTTCTTACAAGTTTAGGCTTTTCAGACAAGAAACAATCAATTACCATGTAAGGGCTGACAAATTTTCCTACTGGGATGTTGCATTCTTTCTCTGATTGCCTGATATAGTCATTTGAAGAATTTGTGCATATAGCTGTTCGCTTTTCACTCAGTAACCATATGAAGATGAAAGACTTGTTAATTTCTAGACTTTGGTCGAAGCATCGATACAGAAATTTGGCATTTTTAGGGTTACTCCGGAAGTCAAACCCGAGACTCAGTCGAAACCCTGTCTGTGCCGTTGGGTCTCTATGCACGATTAGTTTGATTTGAGGCTAGTACGTACACTCATGTTAATCCCTTAATTCGCATGACGTTACTCCTCATTTTGGTTCAGGCTTAGTAACTGGGAGCATTGTCCCATACCATCCCGCCCTGTCTAGACTAAAGGTGGGCGACCTCCGGCCCGCAAAAGGTTTCTATCTGGCCCGCGATTTGTCGATGTAATCCGTCTAGTTTAAAATGAATGTTAAACGCACATCTTTACATGTATGTTCATAATTTAGTAGTAATGTTAAATCGTACATCCATTGGGAGTCACTCACACTAGGCATTATTTGTTTTATTATCCCAATACACAAACCGGTTTAATATTTCGACTCAGAAAATTTGTCAGACTCACCCATCAATCACACTAACCCAGTTGTAACAGCACATACTTTACTTTCTTTCAGCCGGGGACAGTTTGTTGGAGAAGAACGCCAGCGGACTGAAATGTGATTGGTGCAGAGCTGCCCTAATGCCAACCTCAGAAGCGTCGACATGAGCGGCGAGCTTGGCGTCCGGAGAGAGGTGCGCTAATAACGTAGCCTCTGCCAAGTCAAGTTATTTTCAATGCACAATATGTGTTAGAAACTTCGATAGCTGCGTCTCGGAGAAAACGTACCTGCACCCCGAGGATAGATGTTCTGTGACTCTCGGGGCCCCTACTTAAAATTCCGCAAAGAGAAGAGTCCCGAAATAGAATCTTCATTTTAGGGGTTTTGGCCAGCGTTTTGGCACTTTCCTACTGTGCGCTGTTACGTGAGCGGCGTCTGCTCTTCGATGTTGTTCGCGGCTCACGGTACCTGGGTGCTGGTCGGCTACTGTGCAGAGCTGAAATCGCTGCTGTGGACGAATATCGACAGCAGGCGACACTAGTTTTATTAAACGTCCAATTGCAATGCTTGATAAAAAGGGATTAAATTAAATGTAATTAAACCGGGATCAAAAGGCATCCGCTTCGTCTCGATCCGCTCCGCAAAAGTTGAAATTTATTCAACTTTTCCCTTCCGACCCGTAAGTAGCATTGGGACCATCCTTCCGAACAGCCATATAAGTTCTAAACAAACTTGGAATTTTAACTTTGACAGCTTACCGTAAAGGAATGGAGCGGATGCATTTGATTCCGGCTTTACTATGAGCTTCACTCATAGATATCCTTATCCGACTCCTGTTATTAATAGTAATTCTATCTATGATCCACTGGAACCCACATTCGGCCGTCCTGATCCTCATCTGTCTCAGACGAACGGTCCTTAGCCATAACGGCCCATGGTATCATATTATCAGCTGAGGAGTTAGGTTAGATAGGTTCTTTATGATTACCAATTTTGAGTTCGTAGGGATCTTTACGCTTGACTGCGGTCACCTCATAAGGACCTTAGAATTTGGACCAAAATTTAGAGCCAGAGGCGAACTGGATTCTCTTAATACTTTATTTAGTACTTTTTCATCTAGGAAAAGTCCCAAATAAAGCCAATTTTTTTCTTTCAAAGTAAAGGCCGTAGCACAAAAATTTTCCGTACATTATTCACATAAAATTGCTCAGGCTTTCCAATTTTGGAAAAAAAAAATAACGCAACTGGATCCATCATATAATGTAGAAGCAAAGGCAACAAATTCTCGACAAACAGTCCGATAAGATGTTTACATGCTGACAGTCTTGGATTGGATGGAATCGATTACCTATTCGTAAAGACCAGCCTCGAAACTTTTCGACTTTCAGCCATACCAAGTAATCGAACGAATACGAAAACACTTAAACGTTAAATTGAACCGCACAAACAAGTCAATATCTATAGTTTTGGTCTTTATTACATTAAAACAATCATAAACATGAAAGTTTGCAATTCCTTTATATGAACCAATCCAGTAGGCTATCATGTCAGGATCTATTCATATTAAATATTGCTTTCTGATATAAGTATTATATGTGATGATGAAATTGTGAAAATATTAGTAGCATATTTTAAAAATACCAATCTAATACTAATATCACTAAAATCTTTCACTGCAGCTGCAACAACATAGCTACATTAAAACAATTATATTGATTGCGTCTAATTGTTTATTATTTCTGTTGAGTACATTGAGTGCGTTCCCATAAACTCCATTATTGCTATTGATATAAAAATGAAACAATTCTTTACCTCGCGACTGCAATTAATGCCAACCATATTGCTATAATATATAGATTTGCAGGTCCTTGCACTATAAAAATATCCACTAATAATTCCGATGATTTAATTATTGCATATTTGTAATGATTGGTAATATTTCCAATTTATAGAATATTAGAAGACTCTCAACAATGTTTCGCTCTAATTGTGGAATCAGCGTAATTCCGTAAGTGGTTGGAAAATTGTTGAAGTCTTATTATCTTGGGATTTATTTGTCTAAGAATATTATTAATAGGGCATTTTCACTCGGGTAGACATTCGATGCTATGGATGGGGACGTTGGTTATAGACAGTCATGACCTTATAAAAATTTAATACATTTTGCTGCTATTACAATTGATGGATGAGTTTTGTTTAATAAAGCTTCAGACCTAGCTCATCATTATCAGACGAAAGATAATATAATTTGGGAGTTCTAAGATAGTACAATTCTCTGTGGAGCTGAGCGGGTGAATAAATAAACTTAATTTAAATCTTTGGCAGTATTCCTAAGAGTGACATATGATAAAGTTCCTTCTTGCCACATGAAAATCTAAAGCTAACTTTAACACAAACGTGTGTAAGGAGCTATGTTATTATGCCTAATTTTACAAATTGGACTGTAGTTGGAAAAGAATAGAACCAAACCCTAAGCCACTCGCGTTACAATGTAATTCAGTTTTATTTTTCGGACTGTATATAGCAAGAGTAGGTGCCTCTAAAAGATTTACACTCTTCTTCAAAAAATTTATAAGTTGCGTCCTACCTCAAAATTTCATCTATACAAAGGTTTGGCAACTAAAGCGAAATTTTCTATAAACTTCAGAAATAAGAAACTAAACTCAGAAAACTGTGAACACTTTTAAAAAACGATTTGGAAAATTCCTTATGGTACAGAGAAGCTCTTCGGTCGGACGTATCCCTTCTCTACCCTACAAAACCCAAGTGAGTGATTTTAAAACGCATTTCGCGTGTAAAATCTTGTAGTCACTTTTTACGCGTTTAAAATGTGTTAATTTAACACGCGAAAAGTGTGTAAATTTAAAACACTTAATGGGTGTATTTTAAACACACCAAATATGTATTACTATGAAGCCTTTGTCAGTAAAGCTTTTTCAGCCTCTTTCTGCAAGGAGTAAACCTAGAAAAATCGTCACCGTAATGTCTTCTTTCGCCGCCTTTTTATTACTGACTGACTGTAAAAAGGGTTGCGAAGCTCTCTGGTGAGCGTGGTTCCTAATATATTGGACGATGTATGTACGAAGCAAATTGTGTGAAATGATAATAATGTTTGATTTTCACACTTTTAAGACATAAAATGATGAAAAATTTATTTAGCGTGTAAAAAATATTATACGCTGAATGTGTGTGAGTATTACACGTACGGCTTTTTATCCGCACTATTTTAGTATGGCTTATTCCTAAAATGCAATATTTTAACACGATTAACTGAATTCACACGATTACGAAGTGTATAGTGTGTTAAATTCACACGGAAAATATGCTCTGGGGTTTGCAGTGTATTTTCCATATAACCTAAATTACTAATTTATTCATAAAGAAATCTACATTAATCAAAACTCAGTTCTAACGAGTTCTTCCAAACAATTTCTATTTGTTTTGCCAAACTCTCGATTCTCATCGGTCGTTTAGGTCGCCACTAGAATATCGTCCATATACACAACAAGTTTATATTCATTTATAAGATTCTTAAAGAAGTGGTAGATAAAACGCTGAAAATCCGTAGGAGCCAAAAGATATTCCGAGATATACGCACTGGCCTATATAGGTGTTGCAAAAGTTGTGTACCTCCAACACCCCCTGACTCTCCTGACCTATCCTACTCTTTTCTCTAGCCTTCGAGCTAAGCTTACTACTGGACATTGAACCATGACTAATACGACACGACGAACTGGTAGTACAAAGGGGGACACCTGAGCTTAGATTATCATATAAAAAAAAACAGAGTCTGCAGCTCTTTTCACATGGTGAAAACCGTTTTTCAAATCCAGGGCAATTCTTCATTCTCAACCGACTATGTAATAGATTCGCAAACAACGCAAATGGAAAATTATCCCCAACGGTATGCTTATTGAGAGTTCTATCGCCTTCTTTTCTCAACCTAGAAATTGTCAATTGCTTGCCTGCCTTTTTTAATGCTACCATACCATCTCAACTTGATTATTTGATGGTAGGTGATATTGCGAAAGTGGGTTTTCAGTACCAACTCACTCTTCCTAGTAATTTCGATCATGATCTTCTCTTTCTCTCCTATAAGATACAGCTTCTCCCCATCACCCAGTTTCGCTCTATTTCGTTTAGAGACTATACGAGCATCAATTTAGAGCTACTTAGTAATGAACGCATTGCGGCTTCGTGGGACAACGTGTTGACTTCCTGTAATACATTCTTCATTGGCTGAACGCGATTTTCTATACCATCAATACAAAAGGACGCGCAATGAAGCAGTTTGTAAGATGTATAAAAACGGTTGATCTTCTACGATCTGCTAAACAATCATATGCCAAAAACCAGCTTGACCTAATCTACCTCCAAAAAAATTATGGTGCAATATTCATGATCTTAGAACGTATGGGAATGCTTTCTCTACAAGTGTTTCTAGAGCCCAATATTTAAAACGAGTACTTTTCATCCATTTCTGAAAGTAACTCTACTCCAAGTAAAGGTAACTACCAATTTGTGCCCACATGATGGCTTTTCTTTTCGTTGTATCGATTACCACGAACTTATTTCTGCGTTGTTCTCTATCAAATAAAACGCCGTGAGTGTTTGCAACGTCTAAGCCATCGTGAGCGAGTGTTAGCTGTCCTAGCCAATGGCAGCGAGCAATAATAATAAGAGTGATGAGCTGATGAGAACAAATTTTTAAAAATGTTTCATTGCCCTTGAAATCAGCTGATTAAAAGTTCAATGCGAGTGAAAAAGTGAAAATATCAAAGAAGTAATATCTATGATAAAAGGAGGCGGAATTACTTTCACACAATACGCAAAGTGTGTGAAAGCAAGATACAAAATGATGGGGAAGTGACTGGAATGGGAACTGGAAATATTTTGACAGTTCTCAATTTAATGGCATCAAAATCGGGTTTTAAGTAATTATTTACACTTTTATTTGTAAAATATTCGTCTTTGTGCTCGGTTTATTATTAATTTGTGTTTAATTTTAAATTATAAAGAGTTTTGGCTTTAGGAGCCGGCCGCAACGCGCCCGACAGAGGCCGGCTCTGGGCAATTGTGATTTATAAAAGTGATATAAAAGTGATTTCAAAATGTTATTTATAAAAGTGATACCAGCGAGCAATAATAATTATTATTGCTCGCTGGTGATATAAAGTCAATATATTGTGATTATAAAGTAATAGTTATGTTAGATTTGCCAAACAAGATGTCAAGAACTTTAGCGGAGCTGAAATTAAAAGTTTGGTACGTGCAGCTCAATCTACAGCATACCTATACCAATTAATTACAGTAGCAAGTAAGCTAGAAGTTTGACCAGAAGCCATGAAGATATAATAAGTAAAAATCGCGCGATTCCCGCTTCGTTTACTGACTATACAAGTGTAATCAAGTAACTTACCCGACTAGAAATTTTTTGCTGAACATGGAATGCCCGATCAGGACCTGATCAGAAATGCCTGACCTGGACCTGATCAGGAATGCCTGATCAGGACCTGATCAGGAATGCCCGATCAGGACCTGATCAGGAATGCCTGACCTAGACCTGATCAGGAATGCCTGACCTGGACCTGATCAGGAATGCCTTATCAGAACCTGATTCTTGTATTTAAAGCTGTACGATGTCGGCGCACTCTTTGCCGATTAAGTTCACGGATTGTACACGCTCGATGATTTCTTGACATTTTCGGCACTTTGCACTTATTAAAAACACAAAATCCAATTCTTTCCACAAACCGTTTTAAAAACTTCAAAACAAAATTGTTTCAACAACGAAAATCCAATATTTTCACCAAGCTGTATTAAAAAAATGAGAACCAAATAGTTCACATAATTGTTTCACAGAACTTATGAAAAACACACAAAATCCAATGTTTTCAACCAACTTCAAAAAGTAAAGCAAAATTTTTTCACACAAATTGTGAAAAACACACAAAATCCAACGTTTTTAACGAACTTAAAAAACTGAAACAAAATCTTTTCACAAAACTTATGAAAAAACACAAAATCCAATTTTTTTCACAAACACACTTCTGTTCACAGCAAAGGTAAACTCGCAACTGTCACTTGTCATTTTTATAACAAACAAATGGAATTTACGCCTTCTTCTTTCTTGGTCTACAAAAGCTCCTTCTCCGAAAACTTGGAGTACTTTTCGATTTTCGACCTTATAAAAAAGGTAATGGTAATGATGAGGATTTCCTGA
The DNA here is from genome assembly GCA_949987705.1 of Thereva unica. NCBI lineage: Eukaryota > Metazoa > Arthropoda > Insecta > Diptera > Therevidae > Thereva > Thereva unica. The sequence goes on along the minus strand of OX465281.1, from coordinate 205,024,791 downwards.
TCAGGACCTGACTAGGCCCCAAGTAGGAAAACCTCATGTACTTTATTTTTCCATAAAGAGTAGGATTTCTTGATCAGGACCTGACTTGTTCCCGACAAGGAAAAATCTCATACTTTATTTTTTATAAAATAGGATATCCTAGTTATAAAAAATTAAGTATTAGATATTTCCTAGTCGGGAACAAGTCAGGTCCAGTTCATGATATATATCATAAACTGGACCTCTCTAGGTCCCGACTAGGAAAACTTCATTATCATAAGATGAGGATTGCCTGATCAGAACCCGACCAGGTCCCGACTAGGAAAACCTCATTATCATAAGATAAGGATTTCCTGATCAGGATCCGACCAGGTCCCGACTAGGAAAACCTCATTATCATAAGATAAGGATTTCCTGATCAGGATCCGACCAGGTCCCGACTAGGAAAACCTCATTATCATAAGATAAGGATTTCCTGATCAGGATCCGACCAGGTCCCGACTAGGAAAACCTCATTATCATAAGATAAGGATTTCCTGATCAGGATCCGACCAGGTCCCAACTAGGAAAACCTCATTATCATAAGATAAGGATTTCCTGATCAGGATCCGACCAGGTCCCGACTAGGAAAACCTCATTATCATAAGATGAGGATTGCCTGATCAGGACCCGACCAGGTCCCGACTAGGAAAACATCATTATCATAAGATAAAAGCGTCGAGAGGTGGCCGATGTTGTATTTGTTCATCAGCTACTTAATGGAAAGGTCGACTCAGGGGCGGGTTCGTGTATGGCGAACGACGATAGTCGAACGAAAAAAAATTGAAGTCGAAAAATTTTAGCGACGAAAATTTTACCGTTCGCGTAAGTCGAAAGAAAATTGTTCGTGTCCTAATGTAAAAACTCGATAACCCAAAACCTTTCGAGTGCCTTTCGTCGGCTTCAGGCGAAAATTTTCAATTTTTTCGACTTACGCGAACCCAAGACGAAAAAAAATTTTCGTTTTCGACATACACGAACTGGCCCCAGGTTTTTTAGGTCGCCGTGCGTCGTTTAGAGAGAGTCGTTATAATCTGAGAGGTCCACCTCTTTTACAAATCAACTCCTCTAATACTAATTACGGTAGATTTGAACCTGTGAACCGCATGTTCATTAATGTTAACAATAATAATAATGTCTTTAGCGTGAGCATTAGTAAAGATGTCCTTAAAAGGAGTCTGTTTAATCTCACGTGACCATCTTTGTTTCCTGTTGCTTGCGTGGGTTATATATTAATTTGGATTTGTGTTTTTATTTACTAATTTTTATGTTACTAATATTTTATGTTTGCATGTCTCAGCTGAGCCACGGCGGTGGTAAATATTTCTCAGCCCTGCTGGGAAGTGTGCCTTCTGTGTTAGAAGGGAAACTCTATATATGTATATATATATGTATGTATGTGTGTGTATGTACCCAGCGGGAAATGGAATCATACCAAGAGGCATGATGGTGGCCTTTTTTGGAAGGCGGAAAGGCCTTCCTTTTGGCATTCCGCTCCATATCTTTTTTGTGAAGCCATGTCATTAGGAGGAATGAGTTGAAAAGCTCTAAAAGCTCATTATCCTTCCCCACGCATTCCCGGTAAGGCGTTTGTGATACATCTTTTTTGTTGCTTCCAAGGGAAACGCAAAAACCATACTTATCCATGTTTGACCCTTCCATTTTACTTTTTAGGAACTACGAATACGAACTCCTTCCTAAAAGCTTCTTGAGGAAGGCCTTCACACTTTTCCCGCTGGGTATATATAGATTTTCATGCTTAGCTGAAAAGTGCGCCTTCTGTGCTAGAAGGGTTAACTCTTGCTTGAGATTATAAGGATTTCCTGATCAGGACCCGACTAGGTCCCGACTAGGAAAACTTGGTGTGGCATACCTTACCATTGCTTGATCAGGACCTGATATATGTTCTGGTTTTTCCTCAGCTAAATTCTAGTCGGGTACAGCATTTACCAACACGAAATTTTAACGCATACATTCTCACAATTTATACCGACTACACGTGCTCTGTTTCAATTTTACTTCCATTTGAATGTAAACATTCCAATAGGGGAAACAAGGAACATCTTTGGTTTTTTTCATACCCTTGTGCTTTTTGTATCAAATATATCTTGATCGCGCGTTTGTTATTTTTTTTATAATTTTTACTTAATGTTATTGTTTATCTCTTCTTTCATATCTTTAACTCTTTTACTTGTCCTTGAGCTCTACCTAATCACTCTTGTTATTATTGCTCGCTGCCAATGGTAACAGGTTCTTCTTGTACTTATTTCGAAAAATGTCTCTCCTTCGCAACCATCTGACTTACGTCTAATCAGCCTTCTTTGTTTCCTTTCTATAGTTTTTGAAAAAAATTATTGCTAAGCTGCTCATGTACTATCTAAATGAAAGTAGTCTTCTCTCTATATGGCAATCTGGTTTCAGGTCTGGGCACAGCTGCGAAACGGCACTCTTAAAAGTTTCAGCTAATATTTTTGAGTCACTTGATAACAATAAAATTGCAATCTTAGCCCTACTCGATTTCTCAAAAGCATTTGACTTAGTTGACCATATGATGTTACATGAAAAATTAGGCAGACATTTTGTACTCCGCCCGACTGCCGTCATACTTTTCTCCAGGAGCGTTCTCAAATTGTTAAGGTACAAGAATCTTTCTCCGAACCTGCGCTTCTTCATTGTGTGGTTCCTCAAGGCTCTAACCTGGCCCCTTGCTTTTCAGCCTTTATAAAAACGACCTTCCAAATGTAGTCAAGCATTCTTCTATTCATCTATATGCTGATGATGTGCAGATCTATTTAAGCAAACCTATTGAACTTATCGAGGATTGTACTCTTCAGCTAAACAGTGACCTGAAACGCGTTACTCAATGGTCAGTTCAGTATAAATTACTGCTGAGCCCTATCAAGTCATTCTGCCTTGTCGTCAACAAAACTGCTATTGTTATTGAAAATCTGTTTCCAATTAAAATTAGTGGTTTTCCCCTATGTTGACTCTGTAAGAAATCTGGGAGTCGAGTTCGTCTCCAAATTCAGCTGCTGTAACCAAACCGGAATTGTGCTTTGTAAGGTTTACTCTTTCTACCACCAGTTTCTCCAATGCTGAAGATCATCCAGGAAGTCTTTTCCAGAATCAAGGTTAGTGCAAGAAATAAGTATGTTAGCCGATTCTTAAATTGGGAATGACATTTCCACACACATTAACATTTCCTTCGAAATTCGTTTACTGGAAACAACACTTCCTTCATTTGACCACGGTTTGGGGTTTCGATGGAACGGAGTGACACTTTTCTTTTCGAATGTACTTTCATTGCGGGATTTGGGACTCTCACTGCCAATTAAAAAGCGATTTTGAGATTCCCAATTGTTTTGGCGCACGCCATACCGGATTAATTTGATTTGCAAATGGGTGAATTTAATGTGAAAAAACTGTATAAGAATTATGTTCTTTTGTATAATGGCAAATAAATTATTATTATTATTATTTGTGTTCAAATGCGAAAAGATTTTTTCCAATATATCCGTATTCCAGGTACTAAATATTAATCTCTCCTATTACACTGATGACTGATCGTCAAGTTTCAAAATAACCTACTAGTTGAATTGAATATTTTTTCCTACTGATTCTATTCTAAACCTTTCAACATGAAAAACTGACAGCTTTTATAGAGAAACAGAATCAACTCAAATGCTTTAATTAATTTATGTAACCTATGCAGGTCATGTTTTCTGATTATTTCCAGGAAAACGAAACTCAAACTCTTTTATGAAGTTTCCACTTCCAGGAAAATCTACGACCTTTGGCTGTTCGCTCCACTTTTATTTTTCAAAAAATATGAGTGATAAACACGTACCTTTGACGTGAGCTTATCAATGCTAAAGCTGCATGCATGCATTTCGCAATTTGCGTTGCACAATTTTAACACTGAATGAAATAGAATAGAGCCTGAAACTGAATACATATAAAAATTTTCAACATAAAATTATGAATTTGAATTAACTATAATTCATAGTTTTCAATCCGAAGGTAATATTTTATACGGTTATAAAATTAAACCATCATCATTAATTAGAAGACGAAAGAACTCAAAAGTCAGGATTGTCACGAGCTATTGACACTTTTCTGGATTGTTTTACACCTTTTGACACACCGTCTCAAAAGTTGCTGTCTATAATTCTTTTCTAAAATTCAGAAGGCTATTTTTGTAGATTTATAATGAACATGAACTTTGTAAAACACTTGAAAAAAAGTTGAGGTGCCCTTAAGAATCACTAAAGTTGTCGGTGAGAAAAAGATACTTTTATTTATGGTGTCATACAAAGCAAAAGTACTTGTCTTGTCCTTGATCTTGAACTTACCCAACCGACACTTTGAAAATACTTGGTTTTCTTTGCCGGTTTTTTTTTCTTAAAGTTATTCATATTTCCTTTTTCATCATTATATAGCAAAAACCGGAAAGGCAAGTTTTTGGAGTGCCAGTATGGGCTTACAGGTGTGCTGAAAAAGAATATTTTAGGTATTTGGCCACTTGTGTGAAGAAGCAAATTTCTGGAGGTCGTTATCTTCCGAAATGACTGTGAAAATAAAAAAAATTGTATCACATACATAATACAGTGGAAAACGGTTAACACGAAATGATGGGGACAGGCCAAGGTTTTCGCGGTATCCGAATTTTGTATTATCCGGCTTTGAGATATGTTGTTTACGCGTATGTTAGGCTGGCCCAGTGTTGCCTACTTGTAAGCTTTTGCTGACTTTTGTAAGTTTTTTCCACGACTGGTCAGCTTGTCAGTTTTTTCGTGAAAAATGCAAGCTGTTTAAAAAGTTAATTTGGTTCACTTCTAATCTAAATTTTAAAACTAGTCGAACGTTTTTTTTTTCTTTCTTACTGAAGCTATTCAATTATTGTCTTTTAATCTAATTCAATTTCTATATAACCATTGGAGCACAATAAGCGTAGCCGCAGGCTTTTTGAATCTAACCCCCGTATTCTAAAACCAGTCATAGGTCACAACGCAATATCAAGGGTGCGGTGAGTATCAACTTGATACAATTTAGTATTCTAATTTTTCAGTCTCAATTTTGACAATCCGGAAACAGTCTCAAGGAGTATCAAAATTGTGACTGTGTAAAGAGCAAGTCATAGAGCAGTTTTTTACGTTGTGTTTAAATTTTTCACTTGGTTCTGGCAAAATATCACATTTATGGCGGAGCTATTAATGTTGGAGTTAGCAGTTACAATTGAGAGGCGACGAGAAAGGTAAAATCGCTTTTAAATTCGGTATAAGTATACTATGAGGTTTCTTTGTTTGCATTTCAGAATGGATCGAAGAAGAATTTTGAGAAATCTTCGGGATACAATGGACCCCTTTTCGATCGAAGAGAGCATATTTATAAAATATTTCCGCCTCCCAAAATTTATATGTTCAAATTTGATGGCGGAACTAAAAATTTATGACCAACAACCTAGTAAATTGCCTTTTACTGTCCGTGTAAGTTTATGTATATAAAGTGAGCAAAACTAAATAGTTTCCTTATTTTTCTTTTAAAGTTTATGTCTGTTCTACACTTTCTGGCTCATGGATCGTACCAGAAGTGCGTTGGTAGCAGTTATCCCGCAGCTCTGAGCCAGGCTTCAGTGTCCCGCAGTAGGTATAGCTTTTATAACCAAGCTTCTTGTAAATAAGAAGGGCAAAGAAATTTACTTTCCTCAGACGACGGAGGAAATTTTGAAAGTTAAAACGGGGTAAATAAAATGTTATACGTAACCGTAATGGTATCAAAATCACCTTCTTCAGATTCTATAGAAAATTTCTTATTAAAGGAGTTGTGGGTGCAATAGACTGCACTCACATTAGCATAGTATCCCCTCCGATTAATGATCCAGAGACGTTGGCTCATCTATACATGAACAGGAAGGGATATTACAGCGTCAATGTGGAAGCCGTAAGTTCAATAAATTATTTACATAAGTTCAGTATGTGATATTTTTAAATAATAAAAAATTACAGATATGCGACTCCGAGTTAAAATTTATTCATATTAACGCCAAATTTCCTGGTTCTTGCCACGATGCGGGCATTTGGACGACCTCGCCAGTCCGAATGCGCCTGATGAGGAGCCATGAACCACATCAGTTCACATGGCTGCTTGGAGATTCAGGCTATCCCCTCGAACCTTGGCTGTTGACGCCATATGCGGAACCTTGCACCCAAAAAGAAAGTACGTTTAATGAACGGCATTTACGGTCTCGCAACGTAATAGAGAGAGCATTTGGAGTGTTAAAATCAACATTTAGGCAAATTAATTTATATTAAATGTTATTACGATTTATTTTCGCTTGTCTTTTCCGTTAGGTGTCTTCACAAGCACCGAACCCTGCATTACTCCCATGAGAAAGTTGGATTCATTGTTTATGCCTGTGTCATATTGCACAATATTCTTCGTTCTCATGGAATTAGTCCTTTAGACGAGGAAGACGACTGTTTGTACGATCATGTCGAAGATGATTCCAGCGTGAGGGTGGAGGTTTCTCAGAGAGAATACTTGGGAGAAGGGCGTAGGTTAAGGCAATTATTTGTAAATACACTATAATTTTTTAAACAAAATCAGTCTTTTCTTTATTTAGATATAAAAAGTAAACAGAAATATTTCACATAATAACATAACATAAAACATAACATAATAACAAAACATAATAGCATAACATTAAATAAATGGAGTTACCCAGCGACACTACGAGTAGGCCCTTTTACACTATTTAGCTTTTCTGCTAAAGTTTTCCATAAATCCTCCACTCTTTTTGGATATCTGGGGTCATTTTTATTTTTCTGTATGTCGGGGTTCTTCCGCACAAACGACAAATATATCTCTAGCTGTTCCGTTGTTGTTCTCTGGTATTTAACTGAGCAAAATTCGTTAAATATAAATATATATATACCGTTAAAATAATTAAATTATATCAAATTTTCTTACCTTTTTCCATGATTTCTTTTTGGATTCACTTTTATTATTTCATTGATATCAGCAGATTGACTTTTGCCGCGATGTCAAAACAATTAATAATAATTCACCTCCCGAGGTGTACTTTTTTTAAATTTTCTTGTGACTGGGTGCTTAGAATACCAAAACAGCTGATAATCTCAAGAAAAATGTCTCAAGCCTTCAATATCAAGCACGAGTCTCAAAAGCTTATGACTTATGATGGGTCACAATTTAGAATAGGGGGGTAAATATCAGCGCATGATATTAGCAGACTGAGCATTGTGAACGTAGCCAGTCGCAGACAATTTTTCAATCTGTCAGTTACGTGAAATAAATAAAATGGATAAGTTTTTGCTTAAAAAAAGTTATTTCTGATTTATCAGGTAAGAAATTGTTATTTAATTCCTTAATTTCTACTCAAATATCCTGTGGGCAATTAATTATGACTTTAATATGAAATAATTAAGAAGAAACATGAATATTATTTATTGTAGATGATGATGAAATAACCGAAGAAAAAATGGGAAAATCAAAGCGTGTCTTTAAATTTAATGCTACTTGGCTGGAAAAAAATCCTTCCCTGTCTAATTGGGCAGAACCATCAAGAAAAGATGGCTCGAAAGTATATTGTAAAATTTGTGATAAGGATCTTCTTGTAACTGGAGGAGTTTTATCCCTTACACGTCATGGAAAAACTTCTCTACACATTAGTAATGCTGCGGCACTTCAGAAACAACCTGCAATAAATAATATACTTTCAATTTCTACTAAAAATGAAGTTGAAGCTAAAGACGCCCTTATTAAACTTACTGCTTTTATCGTTGAGCATAATATTTCATTTAATACAATGGATCATATTATAGAACTGGTGAGTGGAATCGCCGGAAATTCCGCAGTGGCTAATACATATGTGCCCATAATTATGAAAGTGGTCTAAGTCATATATTTCTTGTTTGAAGATATTTAATGAATTGCATTTGACACACTGAATGAATTCCATATAATGTTGAAATTACAACCACTATCTAATGGTTCATTTTTGACAATTTCGTAAAAATTACATTGAATACATTTAGTTTAAACTAATGTGGTATGAAATAACTGATAAACTCATTTTTTTTAAATTTTGACTTAGACCACTTTCATAATTATGGGCACATATGTTAAAGTGCAAACGTACTAAAGCAACATCAATTGTAAAAAATGTAGTTGGTGCTGCACAATTTGAATCAATTAAAAATATATTAAATAACCAAAAATTTTCAATATGTGTTGACGAATCTACAGATAGAACAACGAAGAAGCATTTAAGTGTTGTTGCAAGAACATTGCTTGGAAATAAAACCATTGATATTTTTTTAGTATTAATACCTGTTTCTGTTGTTACAGCTGATGCCCTGTACAAAAGCATAACTGAATTTTTTGAATCAAATAATATTAATTTTAAAGAAAATTTAATGTGATGACAGGAAAGAATAAATCGGTATCACAATTCTTAAAAAAAGACTGTCCACATTTATTTATTATGAAATGCGTGTGCCATTCGTTTGCACTTTGTGCAAATTATGCTACTGCAAGAATTCCACATGAAGTGGAAGATATGCTACAGATTTATCCAGCATAGTCCACAAAAAGTAGACGAGCCGCAAAAAATTATGGATATTTTAGAATTAAAGCCATACAAACTATTGCATCCTTGTGCAACACGATGGTTGTCATTAGAATTAGTTGTTAACCGTTTTATTGTTTTAATGGGACTTCTTCGTATATACTTTTCACATTAATTTAACATTTGCAAAATTAAATCTGCTGAAAGAATCCTTTATATGGTTTTAGATCCTATAAACGAAGCTTACCTTCATTTTATTGCCTATAATTTAAAAATCATAAATTCGTTAAACAAATTATTCCAAAGTGAGTCACCTAAAAATTTAATACTGTACTCTGATATTGAAAGACTCATACGACTAATTTTAGATAATTTTATATGTTTTGAATATTTGAAAGATAGAGAATTATTTGAAATAGACTACAAAAATCAAAACAATTTTAAAAAGAATATGTATTTGCCGCTCAGTGTAATACATATTTTGGAAAAAGTTACAGAAGAAAAGAAAAAAAAGTTCCAAGGCCACTGTTTGAAATTTTATGTTGAATTAGTAACACAAATATATGAAAGATTTGACTTTAGTGATCATACTGTTAAAGCTCTAGATATTATAGATCCTGCAAAAATTATAGCTAGACGTAATGAAAGTATAATACCTTTAGCAGAAAAAATTCCAAATTTGGTTCTAGATATTCAAGATCTAGAAAATGAATGGAGAGAATTAAGGATGTTTGATTTTAAGGACTTCGAGGGTTTACCAGAAATTGAATTTTTGCATAAACTGTCGCTTGTTAAAAGAGCAGATGATTCTGCAGCTTTTTCTAAAATATGTAACTTTTTTTTAAATTTACTTTGCCCTCCACATTCTTCAGCAAATGTTGAAAGAATATTTTCTACAATAAATTTAAACTAGTTGGGATGTGGGTTCGACTCTTTCGGTCCACACGATCAACTTCCCAGTATGATGGATATTGAATATTATGATTGGGAAATTGACTAGTACCAGAGCTGGTGCCAAAGTTACCCTGAGGGAAGGAAGCTCTTTGAAATAACGATAAGAATGGTAAATCCGCAAGGCTTTTCTAAAGAACTTTTTTTTTGTTGAACAGTAGCAAACAAACATGTCCCTGGCACTTCGTTCGCTACACTATAAAGCGAAATTATTTTGAGCGTGTTGAAGCACTGATGATAAACTGCAATGGTAAAAACTTCATTTTAAATTCGAACGATTTCAGGAGATAGTACCAAAATTAATCAATGTACCGGATTTGTCAAACTTGTCCGAAAAGGCCAAACTGTAATCACTGGAAATCCCGCGATGAACTCAATTCCCAAAACTGTAGGACATGGAAAGCAATCCGCCGTTCAAACAGTTCTGAACTAAAGTTTGAAAATTTCGTCATGTTTGTAATGGTGAACGTATTTGTTGAATGGTTTTTAAAGAAAACTCGGATTTTGACGAGTGATGACTTTTTGGGAAGCTATTGCTCGGCTGAATCCATAAAAGTGAACTTCATTTTGAACGGGTGTCATTCCAACGCTTCGAACGGCACCTCAATGAAGTCAATATCATTTTTGGTTGGCGTTCTATCGAACATAGATACCGCTCGATCGAATTTTATGAAAATCTTTTCAAACTGTACTTTCGGTAATACGCTACGATCGGCACCTCAAAGAAGTCGGTATCATGGTTGGTTCGTGCTATATCGTGCAGGTACAAAAATCACTTACGTCGCTTAAACAAAAAAACGGCTGGACCTAATTTCATGAAAATTTTTTCAGATCATATTTCGGTTAATACGCTTCGAACGATACCTCAACGAAGTCAATATCAGTTTTGGTTCGCGCGATATCGTGCGGGAAAAAATGACCACATCCGTACGCACACACACACACACATACTTCCTCCCAATTTTTTGCTTAAAATGCTCCTGGGACCTTGAAAAATGAAAATACGTTGAAATTTTCGATTTCGATTTTCGGACCGATTACAATAACTTCCTATACTGGGAAGTTAATAAAACAAAAATAAGAAATAAATTAAATACGAGTACTTTGTGTGGTATACTTTATTTTAAAGACTATTTAAAATTCAACAATATAAGTTGTTTTAATGCCAAAGGATGCAATGAAATGTACAAACGTTTTAAACAAAAAATTTATGACTTCAAGCAATAACATGGATATAGAAATTCTATTAATACATATGTTACACATATATATGCACATAAATATTATAAAATAAAAGAATTGTTTTGTTAAGTTTTTTTTTTTTTTTGTTATTTTAAAAGTGAATAAATTTTAGTTAAAAAAATTAACTTATTATTTCTAATATCAGTTTTTTTTCCCTAAAAGTCAGTTTTTTTAGCAAAAATAGTAAGCTTTTGCAGGAATACTAGTTGGCAACACTGGCTGGCCGTATACCAAAGCTTGGAGATTTATATAGCAAAGCTATAGGCGACGATTTGTTCCATATACATATAAGTGACGAAAAGCTGCATATGCAATAGTTTAGCCACACATATCTTATCACCCTGTATTTTTGTAACCCAGAATATCCCCCATATCTCAAATTGTAAAGTGACGATTCCACCCTAACAACATCCACAGTTACTATGAGTAGTCAAAGTCACAATTTGGGTTTTTTTAATTAAAAATTGAATTTAAATTTGATAACAACTAAGCAAATCTACAGGCAGGCACACTTTTTTGTTTTTATACGGTACGGGATGAACCTTAAACTGTAGGACGTAGAAAACAATTCCCCGACAAAAAAGTGCTGATCCAAGGTTTGAAAAAGTCGTGATGTTTGTAAACGGTAACGAGATTGCACGATTTTTAAAAGTTGTCGGATTTTGATCACTTCGTTTAGAACGGGGTCATTCCATCGAGTTTAATAGATATTAGCAAAACTTAACAATTTAAGGTCGTTCTGACACTTAGCCAAAGTTTTTTCATTTAAACAAAAAAAAGACACAACCGAATGTAATGAATTTTTTTAAGAGCATTTTTTCGTTAAATATTCTTCTTTCGGCACCTCCAAGAAGTCAATATAGTTTTTGGTTCGCGGGGTTTCGAGGAGGTACAAAAATCACGAACGTTGTTTAAACATAAACGGTTCGACCGATTTTTATGAAAATCTTTTCAGATCATATTTTCGTTAATATTCTTCGAACGACATCTCAACTAAGTCGATATCTTTTATGGTTCGCGCGATATCGCGTACAAAAGTACTTATGTCGTTTAAACCAAAAAACGACTCGACCAAATGGTATCCTTTCAGATCATATTTTCGTTAATACTCTTCGAACGACACCTCAACGAAGTCGTTATCTTTTTTAGTTCGCGCGATATCGTGCAGGAAAAATTACTACATACGTACGCACACATGCCTCTTCTCAACTTAGCTATTGGAACCTTGAAAAATGAAAATACGTTGAAAATTACGATTTCGATTTTCGGACTTATTAGAATAACTTCCTATAAACTGGGAAGCTAATAAATTTTTTTCGTTTGTTTTTTTTTCCATTAAAAGTAAAATTGTCCTTTGATGAACATAATGTAGTTTCCGCGAAATTAATACTTCAAATGCTGGCAGTTTTGAGGTTTTCCAATCGGCTTTTTTACAAATGATTTTCACAATTTTTTATTTTAGTTGAAATGGTATGTAGAATGAAGTGAATTCCTTGAACCATCTTTTTATAAATCCTAGGACTGAATTGCCCTTGGTAGAGAAATAATTGATATGGGTGGAGAAATCCAACTTACTTTCAAGCCTAATCCTTAGATCTATTGCAGAGATAGCCCGAGAGACCTTGTTGCCGAGAAAAGTATAGTCATAAGCTATAACACCACGTTTTCTACAAAAAGTCATGACCTCGCATTTTCTAATATTAAATACCAGGTTGTTGTTGGAACACCAAGAAGAGAAGGTGCTTTGGTCTGCTTGTAGAAGTTTGCAATCCTCTATGCTCCTTATGTGGCGGTACATTTTGATGTCATCAGCGTAAATAAGGAGTTTAAGGAAGATACCATCAGGGCCGGATGAAAAATCTTGTGGGAAGTTTAGAGCCGTTTGTGTTGCATTGATATGTCGAAAATTGTCTTCACCCGGTTGGAAGACAGAGTAAAAGAAAGATTTAAGGAAGAACGATGCGAACTTGTCACAAATCTCAGATGAATTAGAACTGAGAGAGTACTCATATTGCATGGTGTTAGGGTAACTATCAACTTGTTTCTTAGTGTTGATAAATTGAAAGAATGCTCTGAGATAGATAGTTCAACACGGAATACACGAACGATGGACATGCACTTGCCAAATTAAACAATTCCATTTTTATATGAGAAACTAGAGCTCAGAATTATACTGTCTTGTACTATTAAGCACAATATCATTACCCAATAGCCTATTTTTTCACTCAACTAGGGATAATTCTGTGTTTAGAGATTGTGAAATTAATCTCTAGGATCCATGCGGAGTGGTGGACAGAATTGGTAAATAGGTTTGCCTCTATCGAAGCAACCAAGTTTTGCTCCTCATGTGAAAATTAGGTCTAACCATTTTCCACAAGAATTGGAGGTTCTCATAATTTGGTGTAGACCGTTGCCATAAAAAGTGTCGACAAACTTTATATCGATTGAATGTATGACATTGTAAATTATTATCTTCCACATCAGGAAAGAATGAAAGATAGTGCGGTTCAAGTTCCTTAAAACGAAAATTTCGTCACTATCGCGGAGGGAATTATTAATATCATGAAAATATACAATAAATCGGTTCGTTAGTGTTTGGAGGTATGTAGAATGAGCCGATAACGATATGTCTATTGCCCGATTTGGCTCGTATGAAACATGATCAAATGAGGGTGAACGATCAGTCTTGATTAGTTCACTACTTAAAGATACTGTGACTGCTATAAAAACACCTCCCCCTCTTGAGAGACCGGTGGCGTTGTAGTATCGATACATCTATATAATGTTCAATTGCAGTCTAAGATATCCTCATTTAGAAATGTATCGTTTAACCATGTTTCTTTACAAGGATATTGAAATTACACGATTTCGAGTCAATAAAAAGATTGTTAATTTTGCCTCTCATACCACTGCAATTGTGATAAAAAAGCTTTATGTCCCGCGTGGGATTTGCGTTAATTGAGATATGGATGTTCGTTGGTGAGGTGGCTGGTGAGGGGCGATAATATCTAGCCATCTCATCACGGGTTTTTGCAGCTGAGATACATGTGATGATCTTACATCTTCTTCCCCGCAACGGATACGCTACTGTCAGTGCCGCTTAAACAAATGCGGTTTCTTGCCTAGTTTCTTCGGTTTCCCGATTCTGGTCAATTCGGCAGGTCGACCACCCTTCTCCTTTCACACCCTAGGCTTGGGTCCAGACGATGCTGGAGTTAGTGATCTTGCATGCGAAGCATAAGTGGAGAGATCATTGCATACTTGTTAGGACGTTATCTGATATTGCTCATGATATGTAGAATACAGTTTGAGTAGAGTATTACGATCCGTAGGAAGGCCTTCTTGCTGGATCGAAATTATGAAGCTCGTCCTGGTCTTACCATTAATGCATGTAGAGTGTGATGCTATACAAAAGAAGTATAAAACACTCAAGACTGGTAAAATAGAATTACAGACTCAATTGGAGGAAACTTTTAAGCCAATAATCAGCATGCTAAAACAGCTCACAGCATGAAGAAAACTTGAGCCAATGGATTAGGAAAAAATTAAGCGAGAGAAAATCCTAAGGATTGACGAAACATACACATCGCGTAAATATTTAAGCCGGATCCAACTAGTACATTCCTTAGGGATAAATCTGATAATGGTGGCCATGCGGATTAATGGAAGCAGACGACAAATTTCTTTCTAAATTTCTGAATTTGGCGTAGGTGTCATATGCATGCTATCAAATACACCAAATTATAAAATTTTATACGGAGAAGGAATGTTTTAGACGGTGTTTTTATCGTTTCATATTGTTTATTGTAAAACTCTGTGAATTTCTTTGGCATAAATAAATTAATAACGTAAGATATCTTGGCATAAGGTGGTTAATTTTTGTGATATAATTATTACCATTATTCGGAATCACTTTGTAGTGTCTCTCCAATATTGCCTTCATCTTTCAATTATTTCACCTTCGTAGGATAAAAACTTTTCATTGTCATCTTCACAATGGTTCAATTTGGACTGGAATCCCCTCTTTGTACATCTATACTATTACAGATCTCCTACTGCTCAGATTTTTCATTTATTGCTTCTGCATACCCCATGCTTCTCTTCATATTGCGAAGTAAACTTTCCTTATTTCTTCGGGTAATTTTTTGTGAGTATCTCGTCCCATTGAATAATAAGTCAAGCTTTGAATCTTTAGTTCGCTGTAAATTAGTTTTGTTGAAATAGTTCATTTCACAATTTCAGCACTTTAAATTGAATTCCCTGCGTCCTCCATACTGCCTTGTTCTAGGGTACAACTACTGAGAAAATTGCTGTTATCGTGGATGCTGTTCTTTTTCGTTGTCCGTACCAAGAAGATACCAGGCTTAAAACTAAAAATAGAGTAACAAACAAAACAAAGCCGTCCGTTGTCAATGCTCCATTTATTTCGTACTGAAAGATGTTAAGACCATGAACTGACGGAGCACCTCCTTTAGTGAATGAAAACTTTCCTTCTGCAAGATATTGGAAAACATTTTTCCAAGAATTTAAGGGCAAAACTTCTTGGTGGAAAACTTTAAAATTCAGAGGCGGAATACCATCTGGAGTTGTTGATTTGTCTATGCCCAACTTTTCCATCTCCTTCCGTATACATGACGTATGAGAAAGCGTATTCTTTTCATTTCGTAATCAGGAACAGAACAGCGAGAAACGTGTTTTCTGTGGGTGACACAGCAAGGGGCCTGTATTTCCCAGAAATAAGAAACAAGGACTCTTGTAAATTGGATACCATTCGGTGAAGGTGGGACAATACCTCAGATGTTATATGGTCTTTTTTAAGATGATGTTTATTTATGTATGTTAAAGCATGTTCCTTTGTTTTTTTGTCCTGTTCATTGTTATGTTTTGTAAACGTCTGAGCTAGTGGAATGCAGGTGGAACATAATGTTTTGATGGGCGTTACGGATTTTTTTGTGTATTTACCCAATGAACATTGTGGGCAATTTATAGAATCAATTTTGTGTTATTTTGATTTATAAATTACCTTCTTGATTTTTAGAAAAGTTCAGCATAATTCTCTGTTGAAAGGGGCTATTTACGATTCATTTTTTGAGTGCAAATTTCATTTTTCCAAACTTTAGAAGAGTATGTACTATGTATTGGTCTATTTATCATGTTGGTTTCTTTACAGCTTATGATCCGTCCACACGACACCTTCTTTGCTTGCATACTCTTTTGTACAAATTTAATGTATCTCATACACACACTCATCTAATCACATGAGAAAACAAACAAACTTCAGTTATAAAATTCAATATATTATTGTGCAATATTTATATATTAATATGCAAACAAGAAACTTGTAAACGCTCAGGCTTTTTTGTTCGTGAACCGATTTCGTTCAAATTTACAGAAAATTTACTTTTTGTGGAATAGTTGAGTTATAAGTAATTTGAACGAAATCGATTCACGAATAAAAAAGTTATAGCGATTTTAATTTTTATTATTTGAAAAGCCTTTCGAAAAGATGAATATATTTTGAGCATCAATGCAGAGCTGAGCAGTCTACGTTTTCTTCCGGACATTTCATAGTTATAGTCCGGGAGCCGGTGACAGACGTCACATGGAATTGGAAAATTTTTTGGTAATCGAGAGTTCGTAGTTTGACGAAGAGGGTAAGCTTGGTAAGCATGGATTTAATAAGCCGGAAACATCGGACATACTTCTTTGAAAGTTGTGATAAGGGGTAAAAATTTAACGTTACATGTAGCAAGTTGGTTTTTTTTTATTTTATTCGTGTTGATGTTAACTTTGAAAATATCAGCTGATAAGAAATAAAATCTGGTATGCATGTTTTAGCTTCAATTTTTTATTAATTTTTTTCTTTCATATTCATCCAATACTCGTGGGATTGGACAAATCGCAGTCCACGCCCCAGAGGTCCATGTAGAGGGACAAGACTCTTATACACTCCTTATACTCTTATAAAGTTAACAACATATCATTTTTATCCACCCTAATGCCACAAAGTCTTCGGCACGTTTCTCACGTTCACTTGGGTGGTGTATCGGTAACGATGTATCATTTTTACCCACCCTAACGCCACCCAGTTTTCCAATTACAAAGTTCGTCCGCCATCTTGGAAGCGCCATCTTGATTTTTTTACAAAATTGGCAGATTGCATTGTCATAGGAATTCAATGTGTGTGCAAAGTTTCATAAGTTAAGTAGAAATAGTTGAAAAGGCTGTCGCAAGATTTTTTTTTTTTTTATGTGAAAGACTAGAGTCTCAGGAAACGCCCTTTATACTGTGTCGACAATCTATTTTCTTCATATAGAATGCAATGTCGAACAGCAGCTCTAGTCGGGGAAGGAAGAAGCTGTCACAACCTACCAGAGATATTTTTCAGTCCACCTACTCCCAACCATTACTGTCGCGACTTTGACATCGGGGCATCGAGAAACAACTCGCTGGAGTGTTATGCCTCCTGAAACGAGTTGAATCTCATCAACCAACCGATGACATGCGCTTTAGTGGAGCGGGGAAGGGCTAAGGAAGGCTATGACAGAAGGTATTAAGAATGTAAAGAGGGAAGAAGAAAGAAGAAAAGTTATATAGGCGAGAAAGTGGAAAAGGCTAGGGACCTTGGGGCTGGCCGGGATTCGAAACCGGGACCTCTGGGATAGTAGTCATGCGCCTTACCTCTAGACTACCGAGGCCCCCATTTGAACCAAAGAAACAAACAAACCATTAACAAGGCGTTTTTATATTGCTCCTAGAACGTTTCTGAGGAGCATTAAAAAGTATGATCTCTTGCAATGATCTCTTGCAATGTTAAAAAGTATTTGGAACTAGTATAGGAACGGGAGCGCTATAAGCTTTTTAAGGAGTGTTCAAACATGGCTATTGGAGCGCTCCATTTCCCCTGGGACGTCTCTGTCAGCCTGTGTGTCTATCGGTGGGTCCGTTTGTATGAACCGTCACGCGTTGGAGCCAAACTAGAAGAGATAGAGACCTGATTTTTTGTGTATGCATGGAAACCCAAACAATTGACTAAAAGTCTTCGTTTTTCGATATACTAATTTTTTTTTTAATTAATTAATTAGTATGATTTTCACCATTGTTTTCGTTATACGCCGCTTGCAACTTGATTTTGACTTACCTTCATGAAACCGATCAACCCCACCATTTGCCCATATGCATAGTTCGCGTGAAAATGCATGCACATTTTGTAAAAAGATGGCAGTTCTAAGATGGCGGCTGAATTTTGCAATTATGTTATCCAATCCCAGATATGAGTATCAAATGAAAGGGTATACCAAATTGAACACTATTGGATGTGTGGCAAAACTCCAAATTCAAAATGGCGGCAAACGCAAAATGGTGGCCAACACAAAATGGGGTATTACTCTTTTCTTCACAACGCCCTCGATAAAGGTATCAAATGAAAGTGTATGACGGTTGTGCAGTAAGCTGTGTGACGTCATTTTAAATCTAATATGGCGGTCACTACAAAATGGCGGAAGACGAAAGTACGATTTTATTTTAAAAAGAATAAAAAGTAAAAGAATAAAATGTAAAGTTTTTATTACTCCATCCATTTTATGAGACCTTTCGAAATGTAAAAAAGCGTACGGGGGGGGGGTGTAAATTGTAACATATTCTAAAATAATGTTGATATCCAAAATCAATTCTTGCAGATTTATTTCTTTTTCGTTATATCATTTTCCTACCGGGAACTGGGCACAAATCATCTTTTTTTATTCAAACGCACGCGAGTTTTTGCTTATTATACACATAGGTATAAAATATATTATTACTATCCAAGCGGTTACGGTTTCGAACATCAGCGTAATATATTGCATATTTATCCACTGATGTAAATTTCTACTGTTACATCTTCCATACTACAATGGAAATTGACACATTTTTTATAACGCAGTAGGAGTTTTCAGAAAGAGTAGTTAACATACAAACAACCCAAATTAATCAAGCGCTGCCAAAAGAAGCCAGATTGTAGCGCTTCCCAGACATATGTTACCGAAGCTCTTTGGAAGCCCATACTCTATGTACTTCCATTTTTAACCGACTTCAAAAAAAGAGGTGGTTACTCAATTCGACGTGTAGGTATTTTGTGGTCCTGTTCACGCATAACTTTGTAACCTAATAACTTTTTTGCTTTTTTTTTTGGTTCATTTAAAGGGGGAGCTTCCCACGGTGGTCCCGTTAAATTTTTTCTAAATTCTGATAACGGAGTTCGAAGTTAGGCACAAAAAACTGTTAAAATTGGTTCAGCCTAAACATTTCATAGGCACCGAACAAATTACTTTATTGTTGTAAATCTGGCAGCAGGCCGATGGGGGAGTGGGTAGAGCGTCGGATCCTCGATTCAGCGTAGTGTGGCGATTGCAGGTTCGATCCCTGGACGGGGCAGGCTGGTTGTTTTCTTTTTCTCTTTTTCTTCTTTCTGAAATGATTTATAGACCAAGAGCCAGCGACGTTTTTCGGGTTGTCATTTCATTAGTCATGAAAATTTCCACACTGAATCTTATACACCTGCTGAACAATAAAAGCCAATTCTGGCAGCCCCCAGTGGCCGGAATGTAGTACCCTAAAATTACAAAGGGGGTAGGAAATAACCCAGTAGGAATTCTAGGAAGGCCTTCCGATGGAGCACTGAAATAAGTACTCATCTGGTAAGGGGTACCCCTTATTTTCTTGGTGCTAGATGAGCCCTTACAAACCCCATTACAAGAGAAGGCAGATGGTAAGGTGTAGTCCAGAATTATACCCAAACAAGTGAGAATCTGCCCGATGACTCAAGGGAGCTTTCCTGGAGTTTTCATAAATTTTATAGAAAAAAAGAAAACGGGCAATTATATTCGTCGACATAAAATGCGACGTTAGCATACTCAATAGCGCGGCTCTCATTCGATACGGAGGACAAGCAGCTTTGGAGAAGTGGAGAATTTAGTTGGGGGACTGCTTAGGTAAAGCCACTCTCGGGCTTGGAAAAAAGGCATTTGTAAAAGATGAAAAAAATAAAAGCATTTCGACACCGGATCACATATCCACAGGCGCCCATGAATATCTCTTTTCGCAATGTTCCATTTGCTGCCTTACTATACCCCTTACAGATGAGCAGTTCTATAAGTACTCTAAGGTAAGTACCATAGTAAGGCCTTACCCCCTATGACATCGTGTGTAAAAGTAAGCACTTCTGTAAAAGGGAGTGGTAAGGCCTACCCCTTACCAGTAAGTGCTGATTTCAGTACTTCTGTAAGCTTACCGGTCCTACTGGGAAAGTTCAATTTTGTTATAGTATTAGTCATGAATTTTCAGGAGATTGTTTTTGATGGTATTCTCTATTTATAAAAATTATTGCCAGAACATTTCCCCTTCACCAAAGTGCCGCCAGAACGCTGTAAATATTCATTTAATAAAACGCTATTTTTGTTATTTCATTATAGTTGAGTCGTCAGAGTCAGACTAAATGTTAACTGACGAAACTTTTTCTAAAAATATAGTTTTTCGTGAGTAGAATATGTTAAAAAGAGTTTCGGAAAATTGGTTGTACGCTACCCCTAAAAAACCCCCTAAAAACAGAAAATTTCGTTTTTGGCTAATATCTCTTAAACGGTAAGTCCTATCCTAAAATATTGTTTACAAAGTTTGTAGATCATGCAATTATCTACAAAAAATGATATTATACATTTTCCCGTGCGAATCGCCGTTCATGAGATATCGCCGTTTTAAAGATTTAAAATACTCATCCCCTAATTCGCAACTTGTATAGGTCGCCAGACGTTCAATAAATCCTCTGCTGCACTACGTGGCTAATATTTTCAGGGATGATTCCAGGGTGGTTTTGAAGAGAAAAATTGTTCTACAGAGGGGGCTATTCCCACTATCCACTACGATACAGGGTGTTTACGAAAGAAAAAAATGTATTTTTTTAATATTTACTTAAAGTTGAATAACTCCTAGACGAATTATCGCAGAGCAATGTAATGCGGATAAATGCAAACACCATTGAACGGACTGCGCTGAATAACCGTGACGTGGAACTGGTCGATAAATTCTGCTACCTCGGTAGTATTATTACCGAAAATGGTGGTGCAGAAGAAGATGTCAGTTCCAGAATAAATAAAGCACGAGGCGCATATGCATGCCTGTTCCGCATATGGAGATCAACGGAGATCTCAACTAACACCAAATTGCGGCTGTTCAACTCCAACGTTAAGGCAGTACTTTTATACGGTTGCGAAACATGGAAAGTCACCCAATTCATCACAGGGCGCCTACAAGTCTTCATCAACAGATGCCTGCGTCGAATCCTAAAAATCCGCTGGCAGGATAGAATTTCAAACAAAGAACTATGGCGCCGTGCCGGCCAAGAAAGGATAGACGACCAAATAAGACGAAGGAAATGGAATTGGGTTGGCCACACCTTGCGACGCCAAAACGAAAATCTATCCAAACAGGCCCTCGACTGGAATCCGCAAGGATCCCGTCGAGTCGGAAGACCTAGAACAACGTGGAGGAGAACCCTACTAGCAGAAGCCGCAACAACTGCGAGATCCTGGTCGGAGCTGAGAGCTGTCGCGCAAAACAGAGTCCGCTGGAGGGCAACTGTTTCCGCCCTATGTCCCATGAGGGATTAAAGGAGCGCAATGATGAATGTAATTAGGTTCATCTTTTAGGTAAATGTGTATTATTTTATATGATATTTAGAAAAGGAACTTGAGTGACTCCGTTCACAAGTTATGTAGGTTCAAAATATGACCAAAATGCTAAAATATTGGAATTTTTCTGAAAAAACGAAGAATTTTGGGATTTAGATCACACTTTTTAATTCCCCCTCTGTAGAACAATTTTTCTCTCCAAAACCATCCTGGAATCACCTCTGAAAATATTAGCCACGTAGTGCAACAGAGGATTTATTGAACGTCTGGCGACCTATACAAGTTGCGAATTAGGGGATGAGTATTTTAAATCTTTAAAACGGCGATATCTCATGAACGGCGATTCGCACGGGAAAATGTATAATATCATTTTTTGTAGATAATTGCATGATCTACAAACTTTGTAAACAATATTTTAGGATAGGACTTACCGTTTAAGAGATATTAGCCAAAAACGAAATTTTCTGTTTTTAGGGGGTTTTTTAGGGGTAGCGTACAACCAATTTTCCGAAACTCTTTTTAACATATTCTACTCACGAAAAACTATATTTTTAGAAAAAGTTTCGTCAGTTAACATTTAGTCTGACTCTGACGACTCAACTATAATGAAATAACAAAAATAGCGTTTTATTAAATGAATATTTACAGCGTTCTGGCGGCACTTTGGTGAAGGGGAAATGTTCTGGCAATAATTTTTATAAATAGAGAATACCATCAAAAACAATCTCCTGAAAATTCATGACTAATACTATAACAAAATTGAACTTTATTTCCTACCCCCTTTGTAATTTTAGGGTACTACATTCCGGCCACTGGGGGCTGCCAGAATTGGCTTTTATTGTTCAGCAGGTGTATAAGATTCAGTGTGGAAATTTTCATGACTAATGAAATGACAACCCAAAATATGTCGCTGGCTCTTCCTCTATTATTAACATATTGGTCAGCGGCCGATAGTACTTGACATAGCGCAAAGGGCTAGAGAGAAGTGTTCTTGTCTGTGGGATCTGTGGGGTGCGAGTTCGATCCTTGGGCTCGCGGTGCTTTTTTTTCTATATATCGACAAAATAATTATTTTTTAATTTCCTTCGGGGAGTTTTGTTCCATATTAAACAAGTTTTCGACGTGAATACGTCTGTAAATTTGCTTCCAGAACAAAAGCCGATGAGAACGAAATTATGGCGAAATTTGCAGCTCAAAAAACTATTGTTTATATCGAATAAAGAAATATACCATGACGTGGATGAAGAATCAAAGAATTTTATTGTTTACATTTAATTTCCCCGATATCAATGGCAACTTAACTTTTTTTAACCCACTTCAAAAAAAGAGGAGGTTACTCAATTCGACGTGTAGGTATTTTGTAGTCCTGTTCACGCATAACTTTGTAACCTAATAACTTTTTTGCTTTTTTTTTTGTTCATTTGAAGGGGGAGTTTCCCACAGTGGTCCCGTTAAATTTTTTCGAAATTCTGATAAAGGAGTTCGAAGTTAGGCATAAAAAATTGTTAAAATTAGTTCAACCTAAACATTTCATAGGCACCAAACAAATTACTTTAGTGTTGCAAAACTGGGACCGGTGGGAGAGTGCGTAGCGCGTTGGATCCTCGATCCAGCGGCGTGTGGCGTTGCAGGTTCGAACCTGGTCGGTCGGGGTAGTTTGTGTTCTTTTTCTCTTTTTCTTCTTTCTGAAATGATTTATTAACATATTAGTCAACCACTGATAGTATCTGCCATGGCGCAGAGGGCTAGGGAGAAGTACCCTCATCTGGGGGCTCCGAGTTCGATTCTTCGGCTGCGCGGTGCTTTGTTTTCGTCATAATAATTTTTTTTTAATTTCCTTCGGGGAATTTTGTTTCATATGAAACAAGTTTTTGACGTGAATACGTCTCTAAATTTGCTTCCAGAACAAAAACCGATGATAACGAAATTATGGCATATAGTTTTGATTTGCAGCTCAAAAACTATTGTTTATATTGAATAAAGAAATATACCATGACGTGGGTGAAGAATCAAAGAATTTTATTGTTTACATTTGATTTTCCCGCTATCAATGACAATTCATCTTATATTTCCTTGATTTGTATGGGTGTGTACTGTAAACAAATGTTGAACTTGATTTTGACCCACTTCCATATAACCGATCAACTGCAAATTTTACACATACGTATAGTTCGCATGACAATACAATCTGATCATTTTGTTAAAAAATCAAGATGGCGGTTCCAAGATGGCAGTCGAATTTTGCAATTGGGCTCCCCGACCCTCGAAATGGGTATCGAATGGAAGAGTGTGACAAGTAGAACACACTTCGCTAAACCCAAAATGGCGGCCAACACAAAATGGCGGCTTACTTTTTCTTTACAACGTCCTTGTTATGGGTATCGAATGAAAGTGTATGACGAGTATAGTACCTACAGTAAGCTATCGACTTCACAATAAATATTTATTTTAATTTCCCCCGGAGAATTTTGTTTCACATTAAATAAGTTTTTTTTTAATTCGTCCGAAAATATGCAAATACATTACTGCAAAAATTATTTAGCTACTGCTTAGATTTTTTCGATGGCGCGGCGGCGTGTTATACTTCTCCGAATGGATTTAAAAAGAAGAATCATTCTCGCAATACGTACGCTGCATCGTCGGTTAAACGATACTACGGCAGCGTGTCATACTTATCGTAAAGGTAGGTTCATACGCAACGATTTAGTTTTTTAAATTGTCTGGCGCAAGTCGAATTGTGTAAATAAACTGAATGCAAATGACGAGTGAAAATTACCTCCATTAGTTATTGCGCATTATATTTATACTTATCTATACGTTATATTAGCCGTGTTTTTTTAATGAACTATATAGTTCTTTCATCGAGTTCATTAAAAAACGACCAGGGAAATTTCATGTAGCGCCTACTTCGATGCTTAAAAATTTCAAAATTAAACGGAAGTTAAGTGTTATTTTTTGCACTGTTACACGAAATCCTCGCTCTAAAATAATAAATATGTTTCTAAAAAATCAATTATTTGTTATAAATTTGCTCTCATCACTTTCTTGTTGTTTTTATTTTTAAATTACGTCTTTCCGACCCCCGAAAGTATGCAACATGCCAACCCCCAAAAGTAAAGTATGCAACGTGCCAACCCCCGAAAGTATGCAATATGCAAATTAAGAAATTTCCCAAACCTCGATAGAAACCGCGATAAAACCTGGGTTTTGAGATTTGTATGGGGAAGAACTACATATATAGTTCATTAAAAAAACACGGCTATTATGTTACATTGATTGTGATAAGGTCGGAGGAGCAAGTGGTCGAACATCACCGAGACATATTTGTTACAATCCAAACCTTTTAGATTGTGCAAGCCGAACAGTTGAGTTCACACGCAACGATCTATTTGTGCCGTGTAGACCTACCTTAATAGTTTTTTTTATATTGCCCCCGAAAAAAAAGAATGGACTAAATAGTACGAAATAAAAAAAAATTTAAAAACCGACTTCAGAAAAAACCGCACAAAATGCGCAAAAAAGGATGAAATAATTGTTTGTAATTCTTAACAACATTAATCCAATCAGAATGGATCTAGAAAGAAGAATCACTTTTGAAGACGGTGCCAGGTAGTAGTTGACTTTGATTGCACTAACTCTTGCTTGGGGAATTGTTTTCATTTCTTTGTTAGGCTTATGCCCTTAATACATCACCCACAGGTGTTAGCACCGTCTTCAAAAGTGATTCTTCTTTCTAGATCCATTCTGATTGGATTAATGTTGTTAAGAATTACAAACAATTATTTCATCCTTTTTTGTGCATTTTGCGCGGTTTTTTTCTGAAGTCGGTTTTTAAAATGTTTTTTTTTTTTTTGCTTTGTCTTTCTCAAGTTTTCTGTTTTAATTGGTAAATTTGTGGTTTTTACAATGATCGCGCCAGTTGTGAAATACTTTTTATAGTGAAAACAATAAGTGAAATTTTCCCTAAGTAATTGAAATTAATTATAATAATAAATGTATTTCAGCTATTAATTAAATTAATTGTTTAAACAGAAAAATCATTGTGGGCTGGATTTCAGCACAATTTCTATGGTCACGGAAGCTTTCTGAACCTCTCAAAGGCTTCAATTTCTTAGCTTCACTTGCGCTTCTTCAACAACAAAATAGAAGCACTTCGACATGCCTGTGTTCAAAGGAAAGAAATAAGAAGCGTATTAGCATTCCTTTTCAGCGCTTCAGAATCCGTTCTAAAGCCCTTCACATCCCCGCTGGGAATTTACAACACGTACTACAACTATTGTATTTTCTCAGTATTGTCATTGAAACAAATGCTAAAATTTTGTAAAAAGTTCGGTTCGTTTCCGCTTTATAAAAGTTTATGAAAAATGGAAATGGAATTGTTATTATAATGTCCTACTATCGTCATTGGCGAAAGATTTATCAACTCGACATAAAAAAAAACGAATCCCGCAAAATGTTTTGATTCCACTTCAGTTCGTTTTCTTTCAACACAATACACTTAAAGCAACCCAAAACAATAATTGTCCGTTCATTACGACAATTCCGCACCATATCAAACACAAACACAAACTTTTACATGAATTAGAACTCCAAGGCCAAAGGTATTGTTTAAAAACGTTTTATCCGTACATAATTAAAGATTTTGTTCAAATTAATGCCTGCTCTTTTGTAGTAATTTTTGAGAAAATGGTGGTTATTACTGCATACCCGCAGAGTTATTTAGATCGTTTTTACCATTTCACATTCATACCACATATGTACTACATGCATTCTACATGATATTTTCATAAAGGCGGCTGGCCCGTATTATTCAATTACAGCTACTCGGGGATGTTAATTGATGTTCAGGTATGATACAGGTAAAACACAGGCGGATGTAGCATTTAATGAACAAAGGCTGCCTAAATTGGTACGTCGTCGCTCTTGCTCTCTGGTGCATATTAACAAAAATCAATATTTTCAGAAATTACAAATTGTTGTCTCCTTGTAAAGGGGAAAAGAAGTCCTGACAGAATTTATAGCACCAAAAATTAATTTACACCCTCAGCAGCCCCTGTAATAAAATATTCGATATTCCTTTAAAAGGTATTTTGTCAGAATTTTTGGTTTGGGTGGTTGACGATTGGTATTTTCTTGTTTTTTTTTACCTTTATTTATTCACCCCCCGGATGTTGTTGGAAATATTAATTTCGTTAAATTATTCCTTGTATTGAATTATTTCCTGGAGCGTTAATATCTTCTATTGCTACAGCATTGATGAGGTTTCATCTGTGATTATTCTCATATTATAGTATAATTATGGTTTAATATGTGGACACAATATTTTGCGAAAATATTATTAGTAATATTAAACTGAACAAGTAGACCTTGAACTTCCTTTTGAAATGATTTTTTTAAGTGAAACTTTTTTTATCGCGGTAGAATAACTTTCTTTGTTTTGATATGGACCGACACGAAAAATGTAAGGAATTGACGGGAATTGACATAGTGGGCAGGCTGAGCGGAAGTACGCCAAATTCACTTTTGAGTTTTAGTTAGGTCAAAAGCTGGTTCTGTAAGAAAAATTTGCCTTTGGGGGTAATATGTATATCACCAAATAAAAGAATTAGTGAAATAATAGATTTCATAGACCTTCAACAGAGCCTCGGATAGGATTGACTACACAACGAAGACGCGGATATCGTATCAAGGACCATGATTCAAGATTTTTTTCTTGGAATGTAAGGACTGTGTAAACCTGGCAGATTAAAAGTTCTACTAAACGAGCTAAATAAATATAAAAGTGATCTAACAGCAGTACAAGAAGTAAGATGGATTGGAAAGGGGATCCTAGAGAAAAAACGCACGATCTATTCTATAGCTGTAACGAGAAAAATCATACTTCTGGAACGACATTGATTCTAAACAAACAAATTAAACATCTTGTAATGGGGTTTGACGCTATAGACGAAAGAATATTTAGCATACGTATAAGAGTAAGATTCTTTAAATACTCCATAATAAACATACATGGGCCGATTGAAGATGCACTAGAAGAAGTCAAAGATGCAGACCTTAGATAGAACACTATGCAAGATGCAACCTTAGATAGAACGCTATGAAAATGTCCTAGACATGATGTAAAAATTGTTGTAGGAGACCCAAATGCAAAAATCGGCCACGAAAGGACATACCGACCAAAAATAGGAGCATTCAGCCTACATGACGAAACAAACAAAACGGTATGAGACTGATCAGTTTTGCAATGATGTATAATATGGTGATCGTAGTCACAAGATTCCAGTGGAAAGATATACATAAGGAAACCTGGAGATCTCCACTTGGAAGAACGCAAAACTCAATTGATCATATACTTGTAGATGCGCGTTACTGTTCAGAAGTACTAGATGTCAGATCATATCGTGGTGCGAACGTCGACTCTGACCGCTATATGATTGGGACGAAAATCAGAAGCAGAATATCGACACTAAACGAAGGAAGAAACCACAGGGGAAGAAAATTTAACGAGAAACTGTGTAAAGAACAAGAAAACAAGAAGAATGTCTAGAAGAAATAAATAGAAGAGTGACAAATGCAAATAATGACAGCGCCGAAGACATAGACGTTAAATGGAGTAACTTGAAAAACCTAATGAAAGAATCAGCGTCAATTACTCTAGGATACGAACCCCTTGAAAGAAGAAATGAATGGTTCGACAATGATTATGCACGAACAACGCAGGAAATGAATGGAGCATATCAAGTAATGATACAGAAACACAGAACGAGAAATGCAGTTGAGACATACAAAGAAAAAAGAAGGCAGGAGAAAAGAGTACACAAAGCGAAGAAAAAGGAGTACTGGGAAAACAAAATGTCAAAAATAGAAGAAGAGAACAATCGAAACGACGTCAGGAAATTTTATAAAAAAGTAAAGTCGGTTTCAAGCACAAAGTAACAGGGGCCTCGGTAGTCTAGAGGTAAGGCGCCTGACTGCTATCCCCAGAGGTCCCGGGTTCGAATCCCGGCGGCGCCACGGTCCTTCGCCTTTCCCACCTAACTTTCCTTCTTTCTTCTTCCCTCTTTACATTCCTGATTCCCCTGGCATAGCCTTCCCTAGTCCTTCCCCGCTCCACCAAGCGCATGCCATCGGTTGGTTGATGAGATTCAACTCGTTTCAGGAGGCATAACACTCCAGCGAAGTTGTTCTCGACGCCCCGATGTTAGAGTCGCGAAATGGTTGTGAGTAGGTGGAATAAAAATATCGCGGCTAGGTTGTGACAGTTACTTCCTTCTCTTCTCTTTATCTTCCGGCTAGAGCTGCTGTTCGACATTCAGTCTATACGAAAAAAAAAAAATAGATTGTCGACAGTACAAAGGGACTTTCCCTAAGCCTTTAGTCTGTCACATAAAAAAAAAAAAATGTGCAAAAATAAGGATGTGGAGATCTTAAGAACCAAAGAACTAGTTTTAACTAGATGTTGTGAACACTTCAAAGAACTGCTAGCTCGTGATGAGGAGCAAACGTTAACAGAAAACGTGGAACTAGCGCAAGACATGCCTGCATTAGAAGAGGTACAAGACGTAGTGAAAAAACTAAAAAACAACAAATCACCGAGCAAAGATTACATTGTAGTAGCAGAGCTATTAAAACAAGGAGGTGGAAACGTAATAAGCCTACATGAAATCGTACGCTAATATGGACCCAGAAACAAATACCATCGGAATGGAGCGAGGACATTGTGTGCCCTATACATAAAAAAGGAGATCAACTAAACTGCCGTAATTATAGAGGCATCACTCTACTGAACGTAGCATATAAAGTAGTATCAAATATTTTATAGGTAAGTATTAAGTTGAGTGTAGATAAGTTGAGTTAAAAGTTAGATTAAAAGTTGAGTTAAGAGTTAGATTAAAAGTTGAGTTAATAGTTTACTTGAGTTGCGTTGAGTTAAGAGAAATTCAAATATTCAATAAAGAGTTGAGTTCAGCCGATTTTAAAGAGTTGAGCTAAGAGTTTTGTTGAATCAAATTGAGTTAAGGGTACCTTACCCATTCTCGATTTCTGATTTTTGCGATTTTCATTGGGCCGGTAAATGATGAAAAATCGACTTATGAGGTACGGATATATTTATACATGTAATTGAAAACCTTAAGAACAAGAAAAAAATGTAACATAGTTGTGTATGAACATTTTATAGCCTCTTTTTGCGGTCAACTAAAAGTCCTCTTTTTGGATGGCGGGCATGATTGTAATTGACTGGAACGTCTGAAACCAAAAAATCGAACGGAATTTTAAAGAGTTCATGTTTGGCTAGGGAATAGACTATTATTATTTGTTTAGTGCAAAAATTTACAAAATGGTGGACTTATGAATTTTTTTTTTTTCAAAATCCGAGTTTTTTTTTGTAAACTATTAGGCTGTAATAATAGAAGATCATCATCAATCTTTTTACAAATAGTCTAAGTTATAGCTTTTGGTGTTTAGAAAAACATATCAAAATTTCAGAACGATCGCTTTTATAGTTTTTGACTTACAATGCCCGCCAATCGTAAAAACATAGTTTCGAGAAAAATGCGTTTAAAGTTTTTGAAGTAATTTTCCGCGCCACGGCGAAACTAAGCATTTGCGATTTGACGCGCCCACCATCAATCTGCTGGAACTCCAAGAGTATTCCGAATTTCGACTTGAAACTTTCAGGAAATATTTTTGAAGAGTTATAGATTCGAATAAGACAATAAAAAAAAATCGATTTTTTGAAACCGAGAATGGGTAGGGTACCCTTAAGTGCGAAGTTAAGTAAAATACCAATCAAATCACTACGCTGAATATAGAACTTATAATGCGAAATACAGGCGTCCAGCTCTAGTTAAAGGTCAAAACCCCTTACAAAAGGACTAATTGCTGTGAAAATAGAAAAATAAATGAACATAAGGGTTTAAATTAGCTGTCACTATTTTAGTTGTTGATCGATCTCATTGATTGATTTTAACAAGTTTCTTCTCAACAATCCAAACTTTAATCCATAAAGTAATTCCTTGAGTAGCATAAGCACTATAATCGCGCAGAACTACCACCTATAAAAATTAATTAATCTTTATTAGAAAATGAACAACGATGTTCCTATGGTGACTACTAGAGGCTAGCCGAGAAATTCTTGCCTGAACACTTACACGCAAATGTTCATTATATGAAATTTTCTTAACAAAGGAGCATCCAAGTCCTGAGAAGGTTGCTCCACCAGTTCATTGTAGATGATGATAATAAAATTTTCAGTGATGGACTGGTGTCTGCGAAATGTTAAAGAGATAAATTAAATAAATAATAAAAAATATTAAAATGTTTAAAAATTTTCAGATTGTATTTTTGCTTAAGAGTTTTTTTTATAAATTTTTCCGGTTTATTCCAATTAACATCGCGTTCCTTCTTTATCATGTGTAGCCTAGGAGACTTGTTAGATAGAAAGTTTTGAAGAATATTTTTCATTATTATTTTCTACAAAATTGTGGAATTTCATTATGAATACTACCTAGAAATTTGGAAATGATTGGAATGTCTTTAAAGATTCACTTCTATTTGACTTTCTTACAGCATTACAAATTTTTTCATCTTCCATTCGTTTTAAGTAAACTTCGACAGAAACTGTTCGTGTAACTGTTTGAAATTTAAATTCATGATTCTTTCAGAACACCCCCCAATTAATTTATTTCACTTTCGCACAGCCAGTCGGTGCCCAATTTTCAATTTTCTCCTTTCATGTGTAGCAGACCTTGAAGACTGAATTTTGCTCATTACCTAGTCTGACGTCAGATTGAGGAAAAAGCTTGAATTTTTGGGGCCGAACTTTTGTCAAAGTAAAGTAATTTGCGTAAGAAATTTTATTATAACTCCCTGTTGGGGATCGCATCCCATTGAAGTGGTTTCATCACTGTATCCCTACAAAAACCCACCCCGTAGAGGGCCGTGGTGGTGCTCGGTATATAGGGACCTACCTTTAATGTTATTTGCCAGCTCAATACTATAACAAAGGCTGAAAGGAGAAGGCTATGATAAAATATACATGAAGACTGAAAATTATCTAGAGTAGTAGACTACGGCGGTGGTCCTGATAACTCCATTTGGGATAAGGTGCTCTTAAATATTCAAATCCCTAAGAAGCTTGGCTTTTTTTGGCCAAAAATTCGGAGATATTATTGTGATTATCCTCGCATCCGCTGATTCGCCTGTAACCTTGCGTAAGGTATTAACAGCTCACCTGAATCGGCCGGAGCCTAAGCATCTAGGCAGTCAAACGGACTGAATTAACTTAATTAAACATTTCCGAGGGAAAACAAATGACAAACGGTGGAGCCAGAAAACCTGTAAAGCCGAACAGAAACATTAAGGACAATTCGGTGGCAACCAGCAATGGCTAGGGCTGTTGATAGTATCCACACTGTCTTGTAGTGCTATATAGAATCCCCCCCCCTTGTCACTCCTACTCGGATTGCCACGTAGTTATTGTAGATAGGACAAGGGGGCCTACAGTCATAAATCTCGGCTGAAACGAGCTCTGGCCCACATTAGAATTTCATAAGGACCCACAACTCCCCCACATAACGACCGGGTGGCCGCGGCCTGGCTCCGGGCTAATAAATAAAATTTTATTGGAGGCAGTTTATCGACCATTTGGGGAATGAAAAAGCGAAATGGATGGAGTTATTCGCGCCTCTAGACGGCGTGTTTCTTTTTTAATTGAGTCCTCTCTTTCCCACCTTCTCTCTATAGCCCTTACCTGTCGTTAGTTCCGCAGACTATAAGGAGCTGGGGATTTGTAATTAGAAGCACCCAACAGATTGGAATTCTGTGTTCATTAAAGACCAGCAGGATAATGAAGGACATTTCGAATGTGGGTCAAATGATCAGCGTTCATTTAATACTACCAATAGGAATTAACTTTAGTTCACTGGAGAGGTATTTAAAATCCTTAAGAATATTTTTTTTTTGCTTCCTTAGACAGCAATTGACTGCAGCATTGTAGTTGCTTCATTAAATTAAGTTTGATGGCATTTGGTATCATTAACAAGAGATAAAAGTAACGAAGTAGCTCATTAGGGAAGTTTTTTCTTTGTGTTGTTGTTGTTGGTATAACTCCCTGCCACAAGTAGGCATTCACCCCTTCTTCATCATCATCATAATCATAATCAACAGTGTTACCCATTTTCTAAGTACAAAAATTTAAGTGATTGCCTCTTCATTATGCGATGCTTAAATAAAACATCTCTCGGCTGGTTGGATTATGGTTGGCTTAGCTATTTTTGGTTTATATTTCTGTGTTATAATTTACTTAGAAAATTTGCTAAATTTAGCGTTCAACTGTAAAAAGGAGTGTAAGATGTCTTGTTTCAATTTGCCTTCATCCTACGCGGCGCTAAAAGCGCTCTTGTTGAAATGCTGGAGATGAATTTCTTAAGAAATTATTTCCAAACGTATGTACTATAATCATGAGGTTAAGTAGGTGAATTATAGAGGCAAAATGTTTCTTTAGAACTACCAAGAAATTAAGCCAATTACGTTTGGGGTTTTTGCAATTTCTGAAAAATTATTTAAGACCTTTTTCGTCGTCATGTAGGTATGTAAATTATTTTGTTTCTTTTGTTTTTATATAAAATTTAGCTGGTTGGTTTTTTAGAAAATTGGGCTGGTCCTAGTAATGATTTAAGAAGAAATGGCAGATTATCATCAAGTCAAAAAATCCTCTTGTACTGCGCCATAGAATTATAAAAATGTGGGATACTTCTAGAATTTACTCTACCAAGAGTTTTGTTGTGGATGAAATATAAGTAAAAATGAGAAGTAGCATAGGCGGTCAAATGGCAGTATCGGCCTCAAGGCAGTGTTTCCACTTTGTCAGCGTTTTGTCGTATCCATTACAACACAGAAAAAGTATCCAAACGTATCCATAATCCATACGATTCTAAATGAGCACGTAATTGTATATTTGTAGGGTTTTATACCTCCTCGTGAAGAGCACCAATTCCGTTTTTACTGGGTTTACGCCGAGTCCGCGGTTGGCAGTCCAGCTTAAGGCTGCTCGCACACTGGATCAGAAAATATACGAATCCGTGCGAATTCTGATGAAAATGTATACAATTTCATAAGAATTCGCACGAATTCGTACAAATTCTGATGCAGTGTGCGAGCAGCCTAAAGCGTTTGTAACGCCACCTCCATAAGATCACAGGAGCCATGAGCAAATTTTTCTTTTGCAATAGTCTTCCATGAGTGTATTTTTGCTTTTTTTCCTTTTCCAGCAACAAATATAAATATGAAATTACTTAAAGATAACTGGTAACTCATGACTATTAAGAAATTACCTATCCATCGCACTAATTTCACAGCACCACAAAACAATACATTACGCAAACAACAAGTAACGTAACCGTCTTTCATTTTCTAAAACCCCACATGAACATGACAAGACAAAAACACATGTTTTGTAAAATCGAAAAAAGCAGAGTAGCTCAAGGCAGAGCAGCTGTAAAAAAAGTAGAGGAAGAAATCTTGCCCGAAGTGGCTCTACCAAAGAAGGCCGATCACAAACCCGTGCTTTAAGTTGCTTCAGTTCAACAAACATTCTTCAAGCGACCCTCACACACCCTCAGTTTTAACTGCACAGTTGAACTGTATAAAAAAAACTGTACGATAAAATGCCCTGAAAGTGTGTGGGTTCGTCAGTTCGTTTAACTGTTTTTTTTGCTTAGTTATGTTGATTTGAATACATCTTACGTAACTGAGAGAACTGAGCGATAAACTGTCTGCCCTGCGCAGTTTATCGGAGAAAAGTCCAGTATCTCAGGACTGAGGACTGAGTGAAAATAGCTCAAAACTGGACAGTCCACACAGTTTATCGCTCAGACATGACGTCACACATGATAAACTGCGCGATTAAACTGAAAGTATGTGGGCCACTTTAGAGCAGGCTCATCCGAGAACAGCTCATCAAACTCATAATGAATAGTATGTCACAACTTTGAGAAAATATGTAGCAGACATTAGAAATTAATTTTACTGATTAGACAAGAAACGGTAATAGATAGATTTTGAAAAATGAAAATAAAATTAGGATAAGCGCGAACGTATCCTTTTTCGGGAAAACGTATCATCGTTTCCATATGATTTTTTTCCTCTAAATAGTATCCAAAATGATACAAATGATGATGAGACGTGGCAACACTGACTCTGACATTTTTTAGCCAATTTCGGCAAATGTACACGATTCTGAAACGTCCATTTTAGCTATGAGTCTATTCACATAGAAAAAACGCCCTGAAATTGTAGCGTTTATCGTAAAAATAGTACGAGTACAAGTTTGCAGTGTCTCGCCAGCGTCCTATTCGACTGCCTTCGCGGCGCTCCAAGGAAGTTCCAGAAGCGGTAATAGAGCGTGTTTCCGATAATCCAAATGTTTTGTATAACCGCCGATCTCAGAAGTTAAACGTGAGTGGAACAACTCCAAGGAGAAGCAAGATATTTATCTCATCCCATAAAAAGTGAAACTTAGGCTGCTTACACACCAAACTCGACATCGACACGACATTACAAAACGTCCATCGACAAAAATTTTTTTGTCGAATCTTCGTACACACCAAATTCGACACCTCGACACCATTCGACAACCAGAACCACTCGACACAACGAAAGTCACTCACGAAAGACACGAAAGACGTGTCGAAAGTCGTCGTTCGACGTTTTTCCTCGTGTCGCCTTCAGTGGATATAAACTGATTTGAATGTGAAGCCCTTCGTCGGTAACGGTTTTTTTCCTTGTCGAGTTCTGTCGTGTCGTGTCGATGTCGAATTCAGTGTGAATACACTCGTTTAATAATAAGAATAAATGGGTGTCACAACAGAAAATCTTGTCGTGTCGTGTCGATGTCGAATTCAGTGTGAATAGACTCGCTTAATGATAAGAATAGATGTGTGTCGCGACAGAAAAATGTTGTCGAATTTCGTCGTGTCATGTCGATGTCGAGTTTGGTGTGTAAGCAGCCTTATTCAAAGATTGTTGTCAACGTACAAGCCGCGATGTTTGCAATATGGACATGCATGCATTCGCGTCGATATCGAACCGAAAATTTTATTTCGGGTGAAGCTCACTTTACACTCCCCGGCGGAGTCAATAAACAAAAGTGTCGAATTTGGGAAAAAGAGAAACACAAAATTCACGAATACCACTGCACGACACGAAAGTCACTGTCTGGGCCGGAATGTGCTCAAAAACCACCATCGGACTATTTTTCTTAAAAGTTCGAGAAACCCTTGGCGGCGCACTCTATTGTTTGATGTTAGCAGTGTTGCCAGATCAGGGGAAACTCCCCTAAATTTTAGCTTACCAGGGGAATTTTAGGGGAGAAAACGCGTCAGGGGAAATTCTAGGGGCATGCAATTTTTACGTACATATATTCTTGATTTAATCGAGGCAACATAGAAAAAAATAGTTGCTCCACAATAGTTGAAAATAATTAACAGAAACTGCTTCGGTGAATTCCCATTTCGTAACTTCTTGACGCCGCGCCGGTCGAATTTATCGACTATGGATATGATATTAATGAATTTATTTATTTTATGAATTGTGATCCGAATATTTTGTTTTCAGTCATATAACGATGCAGAGATTTTTTGATCAAACTAAAAGAAAAAATGCCCAAAAAGGTACCAAAAAATAGCTTTCGTTTAGAGAAAATCAGTATTCCCACTCACACAACTTCAGTCCAGATAAAATCCAACATACAAGATTTGGCCTTGGAATTAAAAAACATTTGTAACGATGTTGATGAGTGTACGATTAAAGACGTGTTCTGGGTGAAAGTTCGGGAAGAAATAGATGCTGGGGATGAGCAAGGGCGGCGCTTTCATAGGTGCGAATGGTACACTTGAACCGGGCGCAATTGGACGAGAAGCAATTTCAGAAACCTTTTAAAAAAATGACTTTATTTTCATCTATTAAAGGAATTGTGTATTTTTTTATTGTCCTTCACTGCGATCAAAAATTTAAAAGCTGATGGGGCGCAATATATCACGGCACCGGGCGCGAAAACCCCAAGCCTACATATAAACGTATTTGCAACCTTGCAACCACTTTGTTGTCGCTGCCATGTTCAAATACCTCAGTTAAGAGGGAATTTTGCATTGCAAGCATTGTTAAAGGTAAGCTGTGCAATAGAATGTCAATAATGGCTGGATGCAATCATGCGAAAACGGTTCGCTTTAACGCGAAAAACGTATAGCTTTGAGCCGTCGACAATGATGATGAATCTGTTTCCTTCCGGAAATGTTTTCAGAAGGAGTGACTTTTTGTCCTCGATGAAATTCATCAAAATATTCATTGAAAAAGCTATACATGTATACCGTGTATCTCTTGAAACTGATCACTAGATTTAACGTCTTCCAATGTCAAATATAGTGACCAGCTTCAATAGATACACTTGGTATATTCGATGACTGTTTCAGCTAACTCTAGAGCAGAAGAAATCAACAATTTGTGTTTATTGAGTCTATTTGACAGCGCAAATTTTTTGGTTCTATTTTTCCAACTTTAGGAGTTATGAGTCGTCAAAGTCCAACTTTTAGGGTTTTTTTAACAAAAACGTCAACTTCATCTACCTCTTTCTCCAAAAACTAAGTAGCTGAATTTGATACCATCATAGATAGGTGGAGGATTTCTGCGTTTATTGGTGCCTTACTCATGGAAATAGGTTAAAGGGTTACAAATATTTGTCAAGTTCTGACTGTATTACTCAAAACGGATAAATATTTCGAACTAGGCGCCATAGTAACTAATATATTCAGCTCAAAAATACCTATCCAACGACATAGTACACACAGCTATTGGAGGTGGTACCATGGTCCATATATTTTCTGGAATCCTCCTTTAAGGAAGAATTACCGAGATTTAGGGGAATATAGAGCTATTTCTAGGGTAATCAGTAATGATCTGGCAACAATGGATGTTGGTGCACTTTGTGTGTCCACAAACGCGTGAAAAAGGTCTAGCAAACCTATTTGCAACAAGACGGCGCAAATTTACCTATTTTATTTGGGGGGGGGCCAAAAGTTTGTTTTTGTGGCAGGGGGTCGCAGTACCATAAAGTTTGGAAGCCACTGACCTACGGCAAAAGGAAAGGCATTGTTTATCGTAAGGCATTGCAATTAAAATCAAAAGATTTCAAAAGTTTAATTCATAATGCCATTACAATTACCATTGAACTTTAAATAACTGAAATTAATAATTATGATCCAAATCGATATTTCTTTTGTTGTTTCGTTGTGTTTTCCAGTCAGTTAATTAATTTTAGGCAGAACTAGGTCTGCCGGGTCAACTAGTGATATTATAAAAAATTTGAATTTTCGTTCGAATTTTAAAGAAAAAAGCTATCGATCTATCAAAGGCTCCGCTATCGACCATTAACAAATATATTCATCCCACCTCCAATCGCAGCTGATTGTGCGTGACAGGTAAATCGCTTTACATGATTTCTGCTGCCAGGGGTGAAATGAATAGTATTTTTTTTATTTTGTAAAATGACGAATTTTGCTTTAAGTCGATATCCACCTCCTTCCACTCCTTGCGATTTATTTCTTTTTGTTAAACTTTTTTAAAGGGAAACAACGCAAACAAGTTTAATACACGCACGCCATAAAAACTTAAGCGGATCGACTTGAAAGCCCGGGCAACTTTTTGGTATAAAACCGACAGAGTATTTATTTGCAAAGTAAAAGAGATCGCCTATCCTTTTCTATCTGCCTCTTCCTTTGAGGAGATTGATACTGAAATTTATGAATCCTTCGTCCTTTAATGATTGTGATAAATGGAGTTTTTTAAGCAAAATAAATTCACCCGCTGTTGTCTTGTTGGGGGCCATGTCGAGAATGGGACGAGCTAACAATTCACCCCTGAACCGAAACACAAAAGGATTTAAGTGTACGACTGTATATGGCATAGGGTTGGAAGACGAAGAGGTAGTGATTGGGGAATGGGCGCCAATCTATTCGCCTTTAGGGGTGCTCACTTTCATCATCTCATACCATTCCACCTACGAAAAACCTGAAAACTATAGACAAAACTTTCGTGCTTGTGGTTATATGCTCGTATTGTGCTTGTGTTGGATACTATACCCCCTACAATGTTTGTTCTCAAACTTTGGCTTTTCTTAAGGGAAACTTTTACCGTTACACTTTATCTGAGAATTTGTTTCATATTCGTTGATACATTTCGACCGCTGTGATAAGTTTCACCCTTGTGGCCAAAGAAAGTCTTGGATGGTTTACTTCTTTCACAAACTTCAGACAAATTATGTTTATGGCTTTAAAGCCTTCCTCCTCCACCCTCCAAAAAAAATTCCCATGGCAACAAACCCACGAATTTCGTTCCCTTCCGTTAAGTGTTTCCAGAAGTTCCTGATAGAGTATAGTTGCCTTAAGAAGTAAAAGCCAAGACACAAGACATATTTGCGGCCGGTTGACTTAAGTCAAAAGTTTAATAGCCCAGATTAGACTCATCAGTGCACATAGGTGAATCACCTGTGAGTAAAGGCTGGGCTTTGCCAGGTAAGAGGTCCTTTACTTTGTTTTATTTTATTTTATTTTATCCTTTTCTTCTTCTTTACGTTTTTTTCTTTTTAGGGTTTGTTGCTTGTAATAAATCTCAGTGGGAGTGTTTCCGAATGAGAACTAAAATGGAACCGTTCATAAGAACGGGTGGTGTCAATTTGTCGAAGTAAATAAACCTATTTTTTGTTACCATCTGCTATTATGGGGAATTGCCAGAGTAATGGCAAAAAAGACCTACGAAAATGCTGCTGTTGAGTTCATATAAGAATTTAAGTTCAAATGTCACGAAAGTTTTGCTTTTATTTTTATATATTTTTTTTTTTTCGGTGTTTGATAATAGTAAAAGAAAAGCAATTTTTTTTCTTGCGATAAAAATACAGACATATTTTTCATTTTATTAGTTGAACTTGTAAAACGGTATAGTTTTTTTTATGGCATTGTATAAAAAATAAGCTAAAGCTAACCGGAATATAATATGATATATATGTAAGTTGCAATTTCACTATCGCCATAATGTGAGAAAGTGGTGGCATCGGTTTACGAATAGCCTTTTTAGGTCTTGTCGAAAATTTTACCAGGTAGTGCAATAATACGGCAAAATAAGGGACAAAAACTATTTTT
The DNA here is from genome assembly GCA_949987705.1 of Thereva unica. Lineage (NCBI taxonomy): Eukaryota > Metazoa > Arthropoda > Insecta > Diptera > Therevidae > Thereva > Thereva unica. Next base: position 204,985,138 of record OX465281.1, on the reverse strand, counting down.
GTTTTTAAAATAAAATTTAAAAGTTTGTTTTAGGTACTGAATACATATTTTTAGAATGAGGGGATCTTAAGCTGCACCAGGGCAATCTGCGAAAGAGACCATTTTATTATTTATTTATTTATTTTTTTTTTTTCAAGAGGAGGTAAAGTACCTACTTATAGCCATCAACCGTTGAAAGAACTACGACAGCAGGCAATTCTTCTTATTTTGACACTAAAAATGAAACGATATGGACATTGACATTGAGGACGAGGAAGAAAGAGAGTACAAAAATGGTACTGGAAGTTCGTCGATTAATGTTTCAATCTGTTGACCGATTTATACAAAAATTGTCGCAACGGTACACGGCCATGGAGCAACTCAAAAAGATTTTGCATTTCATTTGATTTTGTACTCAAAAACGTTATACCGCGATAATTAGTGCACTCTTTTTTATGTACCAGACAGAGCAGTCTTCTGGCATCGCTCCCTACTCCCATACATGCACAATTATTTTATTAAGCGCTTGGTGTAATGTAGCCCTTCCATATTTAGCCACCTCACCGATGTGAGATATTGGTGGAGCCCCCAAAGGCTCAGCTAGCTCGCCATTTAGTAATTCATGAAAGATCTCTTCCCATCGCTCTAAGATGCATTTAGGATCTTTCATCAGATTCCGTTGTTTGCCCTTGTAGTATGCCCTTGCGTACGGCCGTCGTTCTCTGTACTGTTCTATACCTCTTCAACATCAAATTGGAACTAAACAGTTTCAATTTGAGAACAAAAAATTTCAAATTGGGACGAAACCATTTTAAATTGGAACCAACAAAATTCAAATTGGGACCAAGCAATGTCAAATGGTGTACATGGTGTTCAGGTAAAATGTTTGTTCTCTTCTTTCAACCACGTTGTAATTGATTTCCTTGGATATTGATCCTCGATATAATTTGCCTCGCACACGAAGAGTCCACAGCCAGGTAAAATAGTAAAATTAGCGAAAGTGAGTGGGTATAGGCTGAAAATTGACGAAAAAAAGTAATTTTCTTTAATTTACTTTAATTTAGAGTTGGATAACTCCTAGACAAATTATCGTAAAGAATATTAGCCCAGTCAATACACAATTTCGCTGGAAATTCTACCAAACAGCACCGATTTGCACCAAAATTTGGCTGTAGGTTCTACTTACCCTCTTCTTCAAAGTTGTCAATATGCTGGGGGTTGCTTTTATCATGGGGGTGGGCGCCACCCCTTCTCGGGGGTAAAATTTTTTTTATTAAAAATAACAATGGGAATGGATAGATTGACTAATTCTAAGCAACTTTTGTTATATAAAATTTTTACTGAAAGTCAATACTTTTCGACTTATTCGAGAGTGAAAATGTCAATTTTTTTTTAACAATTTAACAAACTTAATTCAGTGTCCGATCTACACGTGTCGTGTGTGTCTCGTATCGCAGAAAAACAGATCAACTGTATCGTGTTAATTAATGATTAAAAAAAATTAACTAAACTCAATTAAATTCTATAATGTGAAATAATCAAATCTAAATAATTATAATTAAGTGAAAAATGTGTATTTTTAATGCATTTCCGTTCATAATTCTGAAACGTCGAAAAGCTTCCAATGAAATACCATGCCAGTTCACTATACCAAACGCAGGAAGTGTGTTTTTTATATATGATTATTTAATGCAGTGGAATAAGAACGACGTGAATTGCCGGATTGAAAAAAAAAGTGTAAAGCTATTTGAATTGTTTTTTTTTTGTTGCTTAAATAATTTTTCAGTGGTTTGTTGTTGTTGTTTTGTCAGATTTCTGCGACAGGTTGAAAAAGAAGTTTTTTTAATTTATACTTTTTAGTTGATAATAATAAGAAAATACAAATCCTTACTAATATTATAAATGCGAAAGTAACTCTGTCTCTCTGTCTGTCTGTTACGCTTTCACGCCTAAACCACTGGACCGATTTTGATGAAATTTGCTACAGACATAGTTTAGACCTTGGAGACGGACATAGGCTACTTTTTACGGAGAAAAAAAAGGGTTGAAGGAGGTGAAATGGAGTTAAATAAGTTGTAAGGGGATTTTTTTCTTTACTTTTTTTCTATTGTATAAAAAGTAACTGACTGACAGACAACGCACAACCTAAACCGCTAGAACTAAAGGGCTGAAATTTTGACAGTGCATCCCTAGCGATTTTTCGAAATTCATCCCCTAAGGGGGTGAAATGGGGTCAACTCAAAACCGCTGGAGCTATTGGGTTGAAATTTTGACAGTGCATCCCTTTAATGGCGTGGACACCCACTAAAAAGTGATTTTTCGACATTCATCCCCTAAGGGGGTGAAATGGGGCTTATCCAAACTGCTAAAGTTTTAGGGCTGAAATCTTGTCAGTGGGACATCCACTATAAAGCGATTTTTCGAAATTCATCCCCTAATGGGGTGAAATGGGGTTTACCCAAACCGCTGGAGCTATAGGGCTGAAAATTTCGAAATGGTTTTTGGAACAAACTTTTATTTTAATTAATAATATTCAAAGCAAAACTAAATAACTATTCTGGCGTATGATATGAGGCAAAACATGCCTTAGGGTGCAGGGAAATAGTACATTTCTTACAAAAATAATTGGTTTTTTTCTTACATACAGCACACCTTAGCTGATTTTCTTTGTAATAAACCAAATGGTCTAACCTATCAAATCGAGACGTTTCACGATAGTTTTTCTGTGTAGGACGAGGCCCACGTTTTTCAGTTCTTTTGTGCGTTTCTAGTAGGCTTCTTGCTATCAGTCTGCGGTATGTGAGATGGTCGCACTCACCACCATCACCCTTATACAACGATGATGATGATGAAAAAAAAAATGATGATGATATCAAGGCAATGACACAGCAATGGAAAATACCATTTTTTTCCTCGAATAGCCGTCCTATAGAGACTTATGTTTTGGTCAGCTCGGTCAACCCCACCCATATTTTCATTATATCTCTTTATAATGCTGGGTTGCTCGATTTGCACATACTTCTTGAGCTGCTTTGAAAAACGCCTTGTCCTATGTAGTGGTTCTACTTGTTCTGGATTTGAGGCAGCTGTAACTACACTATTGTCATTCCATTTACATACCAAAATGCCTGCTGGTCGACTGGACATGAATTTGTACGTGCCTCTATCAGTAGTTTTCATCTCTTTGTTCGCCGGCAAAGGGCATCGGGATGTGCGGTTTTCTCTTATCGTTCCAGTGGCTTTCAGGCCTTTATTGGTAAGCTTGTGCAAGAGCGGGATTGACTTAAAAAAGTTGTCAAAAAATAAATGGAATGGCATCTGTGGATTTCGAGTTTGCAATGCATCAGCAAATTGTATAATAACGCTTCCCCCTAAAACAAAATGTTTGTACGCCACAGGAACATTCGCTGACTTTCCTTGATATGGCTCAAACCAGAGTACGTATCCTAATCTAGTAGCACCAACCCAGTACTTGTATCCCCAACGAATAGGCTTTTCTCGTATGAATTGCTTGCAGCTGTGTCTACCATAGTAAGGCACCATCGCTTCGTCCACGCTATAGTTTTCTTCTAACGGAGCAAAAGCCAAGAATATTTTATTCAACGAATCAAACAAAGGCCTCACCTTAGCAAACTTATCGTCATTGGTCTGTGCTAGTGAGTTTTTTTTTTTTTTTTTTTTTTTATGTGGAAGACTAGAGTCACAGGAGACGCCCTTTATACTGTGTCGACAATCTATTTTCTTCATATAGAGTGCAATGTCGAACAGCAGCTCTAGTCGGGGAAGAAAGGAACTGTCACAACCTACCCGCGATATTTTTAGTCCACCTACTTCCAACCATTACTGTCGCGACTTTGACATCGGGGTATCGAGAAACAACTCGCTGGAGTGTTATGCCTCCTGAAACGAGTTGAATCTCATCAACCAACCGATGACATGCGCTTTTTGGTGGAGCGGGGAAGGGCTAAGGAAGGCTATGACAGGAGGGATCAGGAATGTAAAGAGGAAGATGAAAGAAGGAAAGTTATGTGGGTGGGAAAGTGGAAAAGGCGAAGGACCGTGGGGCTGGCCGGGATTCGAACCCGGGACCTCTGGAATAGTAGCCAGGCGCCTTACTCCCTAGGCTACGAGTTGTCACAGCAATGAATGTTTGCCATGATGAAATCAAATCTGTCTCTGGACATGGCACTATTCACAATGACAAAATCTGCGTCTGTTGACTTCTCCCAAAACATACTCCTTCGCGGGACTGGTACATAACCACTGAAAAAAAGAATGCCCAAAAAACATTTCATTTCATCAATGGTTACATTACCCAGTTTATTTTTCTTAGAAGCATACATATTTGTGAAAGTAACCAAGAGCTCAACGCAATTTTCGTCAAACATGCAGTCAAAATAGTAAAGCGGACCCCGCAAATTTTTTGGGCCTTAAACTTTTTGCCACTGGGGTAGTGCAAGAGGATTGTGGTAGTTCCTCCATTGGTAATTCCTCCATTGGAGCAATTACAGGCTTTTGTGTGGAGACAGTTGCAGTACCTGATATCGGCTCAGTGGCCTCAGTTGCATTCGCATCTTGACGCGCAGGTGTATCGTTTGTACACCTTCTCTTGGCTAATGCCGATAACAGAAATTCATCATCATGGTCAAAAGTATCTTCATCTGAATATATTAGGTCTGCTTGAGCTCTCAGTTGCGAGCCTAAAAAAAGGTTCTAAATAAAATTTGTAATTTGAGGGAATAATTGTGTATAATAAATATTCAATATGATATACATATATCCACTCATACACCAATTCTTACCAGGAAGATTGTGCCAAGTCACAACATCTTCGTCGCCGGAGTCCTCGTCTGTAATATCTGCGTTAGCATTTTCGGGAGGAAAAAGAACTACGGCAGTTGGCAATGGTTCTTCGTCATCAATACACTCTAGCTCTTCAATGATTTCGTGTAGTTTTAACGGTTGGATATGTCGAGGCCTAAAAAAGATGACAGACGTTGATTCTCCTACAGGGCGTTTTAATGGCCATAAAATTTTGAGTTGGATTCATAAGAAAAACTCAAGGCTAAAGTGTTTTTGTCTATTATTATGTTGCAGTAATAGATCAGTAAAAATTCCAAGTATCGTTCAATTTTAGCTAAAAACATGAATAGAACTTACCTTTTCGAAGCCATGGTGCCGGTAAATTATTTCACTTAACTTTAAATTTTAAAAACCAACAAAAAACTGCTTCTAAACGTCACGAACTGCTCACTCAAGCAAATAGATGTAACATCTGCGATCAATAATGTTGAATAAGCGCGCTCCCAATACACACAGAGAACATTAAATACAAATAGATTTGACTTCTTTATTTGGGCGTTTAAACGGCCAGTAGGAGGATCTGGGTTACAATGATGTCTCCCCTTGGAATAGAGCGAAAAACCTCATTCAACCGCAAATAGAACTCGTCTTTGATGTCATCTTCAGCGTCTTCAGTTGGAGCATAGCATTGGACTACCGTAGTACTTCTTAGTCTGGTACGCAGGCGCACGGTAATAATCCTCTCAGAAACTGGTGACCAGCTAATGAGGCTGGACCTGGCTTCTTTGGTGTGGTGAGTATTACACCAACAACGCCACTCCTACGGCTTTCAGTTTCGTTTCTCCCCGAATTTAAAAAGGACTCACCGTTTGGGCAGATATGTTCCCCCGCATCGGGCCATCTGGTCTCGCTAAGTCCCATGATCATAATTTTATATCGATTCATCTCGTTGAGGACTTCATCCAGCCGTCCCTCAGCTAGCAGTGTTCTCACATTCCATGATCCGATTCGTGTCCTTGTTCGAAAAGCAAAGGTCGTCGTCGTGTTGTCCATCCGGTTCCGAGGCATTGTTTGCCGATTCGTAGCAATGGTATTTTTTATGGGAGCGGGTTGCTAACCCTCAACCCAACCGACTTAAAGCTCTGTTTTGTGGCGCAGAGAGCTCGCCATTCGCCTATCTCCCGTTCGCTCCTTCCGAAGAAGTACCCCTGGGGGCCCCGCGGGGAGGTGGGATTAGGACTTACTAACAGGTCTGCTAGGTGTTCGTCTGCAGTGACTTTTCTCGGGTTTTGGCAGAGGTGGCAAATCGGGTACCACCACTTTCCGAGGTCTTTGTTAGCCGTTTGCCCCCCAACGTGAAATAGCCCAAAAACAATGCATTTTTCGGGGAAAACTCATAAAACTTTTTTGAAGTGCTTAGAAAAACCTTTATTTTGTTTTTTTTTTATGGAAGTACCTAGTATCGAAATTTAGCGAGTTATGACAAAAACAAACTTGGTTCTTAATTTTTTGGCGGCAAAAAATTGTGAAAATCTCCCCCTAATTACCACCCCAATTGAAAATGATTGTTACCACTTTAAAATTTACTTTATTTGTGCACTTGTAATATGCTCTATAAGTTTGGCCGGTTTACAGTGCTTAGATATTGAAAAATTTGAGCTTGAAGTGAAGGGAGCTTTTTTTCTAGTTTGCAAAAAATTGCCAACTCAAAAACTATGAAAGATACGCAAAATTTGGTAGAGTGAAAAAAATTGTATAGGGTGTTTTCTAAAACTTTATGTTTTTTTACTTTTTCTGTACGATAAAAATTTAGTAAGATATGGCCGTTTCAAGTTTGCTTCGTTCGCAAAAGGTAACGTTTTCAAGCTGTTTGAGCTCCAACCTTTTAAAAATAAGAGCTTCAAAAAAAATTTATTTACATCACTTTATAGCTCTTGAACCTACAAAATTGTGTTTTATTGAACTTGATAGCTCAAAAACTAAGCGAGTTATGGTAAAAATACCAATTTTTACAGTTATCAAAACACGTGTATTTTAGAAGATTTCTTCATCTTTTCACATATTGTGAGACACACACGCATGCGCACACAAAAATGATTTTTTGCCGCTGCAAAAAGGGTTGCGGTTCAACCTGTTTTTGGCGTAGTGATGAGTAAAAATGGTCTTGTTCTTGCAGTCTTGTCTTGTTCTTGCACATTTCGCAAGACCAAGAACAAGAACAAGACTTAGTTATGCTTGCAAGAACAAGAACAAGCAGACTGAACAAGAACAAGACTAGATTAATCGTGTCTTGTTCTTGCGTTTGCTCATCACTAGTTTGGCGAAGAGTAGGACTCTTCTGCAATTCAACTTGTTTAAGCAGCGGAGGCAATTGTCCGAATAGTGCCCCAATTAAAGATCAAGAGGAAAACGAGGAGAAAGGATAAGGCAGACTTAGAAAGGAGTGAAAATGAAGAAGAAAATGATTTTTAATTATGTTTTTTGATTTTCTAAACTAAGATCCATAATATATAAAATTTTAAATCATATTTTAATCAGTAGGGGTTGTTTTTATAGGGGTTGTTTTTATATGGGTTGTTTTCATAAAGGTTGCAACTAATAATTCATGATGCAATGATAATTTCAATCGATTAAATGATTGAATCTACAATTCTACAACTATTTTCGAATAGGGGTAGTTTACACCCCCAAAAAATAAAAGCAACCCTAGGCACATTGGCAACTTTGAAGTAGAGGGTAAGTAAAACCCAAATCCAAATTTTGGTGCAAATTGGTGCTGTTTGGCAGGATTTCCAGGTTTGGCCGTTTTCTCCGTTCATTGACTGGACTATATATGTACTTAGGTTCAACTTTTAAGTAAATATGTATTCTTTCATTTGATTAAAAAACTTGAGTGATTAAAAGACTTGAGTGTCTCCGGTTCTAAGTAAACTAAAAAAAATCAGTTTTTTTCGTAAACACCCCGTATTTTAGTGGATAGTGTGGATAGTTCCGTCTCTAGAAGAACTTTTTCTTTAAAATTCATCCAGGAATAAACTCTGAAAAAATTAACAACGTAGTCCAACTTGAACGTCTGATGATCTATACAAGTGCATATAAGTATTTTAGATCTTTAAACGGACAACGGACGATGTCGGGCAAATTTATAGTAACCTTTTTGTAGAGAATCGCATGATCTACAAACTTTATGAACATCATTTTATGATAAGACTTACGGTTTAAGATGTATTTTCAATACAAATTGATATTTTAGATAGGTGGAAGTATTCTGCCTTATTCGTGAAAATATCTAATAGGGTTACTAAAATACAGGGTAATATGTAAACCTCTACTAAAACAACGCCCTAGCAGCCAAACCTGTACGTCCCCCCCCCATCCTTATGATTTTTTGTTCATTTATTCAAGACCTATCCAGAGCCAGGCGTTTCGACATTTTCACTGATACACTCTGTAGAGAGAAGGGCCCAAGATTGCGATAACGTTCGAGCCTCAAAAACCCTTTTCTGTTCGCTCGTCTGCCCAAACCTGGAATATGCTTGCCCGATCTGGGACCTTATATTTCAGGTTAGTAGCGTTAGGTCAGTAAAGAAGAAATTTCTGCTCTTCACTCTGAGAAACCTGCACGGCCCGCGCAATTTTTGCAGCTTACCGCCCTCTACCGCCTGGCTCAAGAGATTCAGGCTGCGTCAGAAATCACAGACCAACACGCCTTACACACTTCCCGAAAAACAGACCGACGATTGGCGAGCTTGTTAACTTCCCAGTATAGGAAGTTATTGTAATCGGTCCGAAAATCGAAATCGAAAATTTCAACGTATTTTCATCTTTCAAGGTCCCAGGAGCATTTTAAGCAAAAAATTGGGAGGAAGTATGTGTGTGTGTGTATGTGCGTACGGATGTGGTCATTTTTTCCTGCACGATATCGCGCGAACCAAAACTGATATCGACTTCGTTGAGGTGTAGTTCGAAGCGTATTAACCGAAATATGATCTGAAAAGATTTTCATGAAATTCGGTCCAGCCGTTTTTTTGTTAAAGCGACGTAAGTGATTTTTGTACCTGCACGATATCGTCCGAGCCACGAAAGATATTGACTTACTTGAGGTGCCGTTCGAAGCGTATTAGCGACAATATAATCTGAAAAGATTTTTATAATATTCGGTCCAGCGGTTTTTTGGTTTAAATGACTTAAGTGATTTTTGTACCTGCCCGATATCGCGCGAACTATAAAAGATATCGACTTAGTTGACGTGCCGTTCGAAGAGTATTAACCAAAATTTGATCTGAAAAGATTTTCATAAAATTCGGTCGAGCCGTTTTTTTGTTTAAGCGGCGTAAGTGATTTTTGTACCTGCACGATATCGCCCGAACATATTGACTTACTTGAGGTGCCGTTCGAAGCGTATTAGCGACAATATAATCTAAAAAGATTTTTATAATATTCGGTCCAGCGGTTTTTGGTTTAAATGACTTAAGTGATTTTTGTACCTGCACGATACCGCGCGAACTAAAAACTATATCGACTTCATTGAGGTGCCGAAAAACATTAATAGGTACATCAATTTTATATACATTTTCGTCATCCTAATTTTGTAAGTGCGCACATTTAGTTTGACATTTAAGCGAAAATATTGATAAGCAATTGTGACAAATTCTCGGTATTATACATATATTCTATATTGCCTATTGTTCATTTATTATTAAAATATCCAATCATAATATTCAACATCCATCATACTGGGAAGTTGATCGTGTGGACCGAAAGGGTCGAACCCACATCCCAACTAGTTTCTCTTGTGCATCGATAGTCTTTAAGTATAATAATCCAAAGGACTATTGCACATAACGAAAATTATCAAGTTCACATAAAGCACATTCAACAATAAATTTGGTGCAGATTCTTTTTTTGGTTCAAATTTGCCGTCATATGCCCGTGTGAGTAACTTTGTTCTCGGCCATTTAAATCTTTTGGTTAGGTTTAGCCGTCGTGAGCCGTTACGTGCCCCCAAGAGGCCAGTGTTCGCCCGTTGTAAGGCCATCTTTTACTAGTCTTCGGTCAAGACTAGTACCCTACTACCCATTCCCTCTCATGCCCACTTTATGGCGATTTTCTCCATCTCAAGGTGGAGTGGCACCAAATTGCGGAGAGTGTCCAACGCTGCGTTTCCTCTACTTTCAGTGTGGATGTGTTGAATCGACTTAGGCTGACAGTGATCTTAGAGTAAATTCAGTAGAACTGATTTAGTTTTGCAATCCCATCGGGCCCTGAGGTCTGAAATCAGCTCCTCTTCATATTACATAACTAAAATGATATATTCTTTATCTTATTGTGATATTAAAAAAAAAACAATAAACATTGAAAATAAAATAAATTGATTTTGTTAACGACAACTGTTAAAGGTTAACATCCCACTCACACGATTAACTTATTTACATTTCGAAAACTTTCACTCCTTTAACATTTCTCATTAGCACTTCTATAATAGGAAACTCATTTATACCAAAAAAAAAACACCTACCTTTACACACTTCAGGAGTAATTAATTAAATTTTGGGGAAATTTCTAGTTCTCATCAATAATTCTAATTGCCATGTTTAAGGAAATGCTTGTGGAATCGATAGAATACTCTATATATGTATGTATAAGAGCTTACTTAGGCAGTTACTGCATGTAAGTAGCTATCCACCTACAAGTATCGATTCGATATACATACATATGTATGTTTGACTATAGATAACACCGGCAAACTCTTTGTCTGCCAACCACTCACTTATCTTCTACAGATCGTCGCTTATCCAGAATAGTGTCACAACTCAAAAACAATGAATTTTACAGGGGAGCCATTTGAAAGTTTTTAGTTTCATACAAGCCCATGTTATGATCTTGGATTCCAGCGGGTTTCCAGCGGTCATTTTTAGGCTGGTCGTCCACTGGAAGCGTATTCGAGCGGCTACGCGCTTCGGCGACACGAGCGGCTACACGCGGCTATGCGCGACAGATCCAACATCAAGAATTTCATACAAACATCGTCCACTGCAAGCGGCTTTGAGCGGGCGGCTATAGGCGTATTCGAGCGTGCCGCGCGAATCCAAATTATTTTGGATCGGTCGCGCGTAGCCGCTCGAATCAGGAAATAATTTTCTCCAAAGCTTTCTATATTTAAAATAAAATAAATCTACCCTGCGGTTTCTTGACGCTATAATTAAGAGAAAAATCGTAGGAATTCAATGAATGTGTTTTGGATAAATTGGTCGAGGGAAAAAGGTGGAGAAAAGTTAATAATAGTAGCGAGAACAAGTTTTTTCACTTTTGAGGTACGAAAAAATTGTTGTTTGTTTTTGGAAAACAAAAAATACTACATAATAGTGCTTAAAAAGACGAAAAATATGAGTTTTGCACCATTGAAATCGGTCAACAACTTTTTGCAGAAAAATTCAAAAACCGTTAAAAATGACCATTTTTTGACATTTAATTATAGGGAGTGTAATTATCGTAGAACCTAGTGTTCAAGGATTAAATTGTATCTGCCTACAGTAAAAATTTCATGAAAAAATAATGGTAACTTTTCGAGTTTCAGTTTTCAAACGAGTTTTTAAGTTGTTAAATCAAACCTATCATACATTTCATGAAAATGGAGTTGTGGAGCAAATCCTTGCGAATAAATTAGGCCTATAAAAAAATTCTAGGACCACTGTGGACCTTGTTCAACCTTTTTTCGTGAAACAGGTGTTTTTCATTTTTGAGATTTACTCGAAAAGTTACCATTATTTTTTCATGAAATTGTTATTGTAGGTAGGCACCATCAGAAGCCACAATTTAATCCTTGATACAAGGTTGTACGATAATTACACTCTAATTATCAAATATCTCTCCTGGAATAAAAATTATTACGTCAAATTCACTTCAAACTGAGCAGCATAAAAAGCTTGCAGTGGACGACCCCTGTAGCGTGTAGCCGCGTATCTCAGAGTCGCTTGAAGCCGCTCATGTAGCCGAAGCGCGTAGCCGCTCGAATACGCTTCCAGTGGACGACCAGCCTTAGAAGTATTAATATGGATTTTTGCTACATAAAAATATGCATATTTAGCTATACATTCTTAAAATAAACTCGAAATTGGAAATTTTTGAGTTGTACCACTATTCTGGATAAGCGACGAGATGTGTACTAAAAGTTTATGAAGATAGAAAACTTTCAGTTTAGATAACATCCTGTACTCGTGCGTCCTTGCCAGCTACAGAGGGCTTCACAAGAAATCCTTGGAGCTAAATTGACATCCAACATTCAGCATTTCACCCCATCGAGGCATCAAAACTTACATATCGTGATATTTTCGATATTTTTAATTAAATTTTACCTTAATTACATTTTGATTGAAAGTATTCTTGTTAGCGTCGGTGGCTTATTTTCTGTTTCGAGAAATTCCCCAAATTGACATTTTCACATACCTTGACATGTGCTAGAGTTTCCGTGTGGTAAGCACACCTGAGAACCAAAATCAGAGTTAGAGAACCCAAACTCATGGTAAGTAAATTACGAAACGTTTGCTATAGGGGGTGGTTGGAGGGGGCTGTGCAGAAGGGCGGATGGGGTGCAAAATTTTGGGTAGAAATTTCTTCGTACAAATTTTGATTTAATAACATGAACGTGTTGGCAAACTTCGTAAGAAAAGCATTCCGGTACGAGTTAAGGTGTGCTCGACAAGAATCGATCCGGGCGTTAATTACTGTAAAGCTTCTCTGCCTGAAACGAATCACAGGTAAATGGGACCCACAATATTGTTGTAATTCAGGCGATCTCACCAGGTAATTACCTGATGAAGCATTCCTGTCGCATGACACTAGGCAATAATCGATGAATAAATTGAAAGTTTTGTTTATTTTGAACGACGACGTTTCGGGTCGATGATTATATTCGATTTGAATCGCGACTAATATGACTAATAACCGGCCGGATGTTGTTTGCCTACCTTTCGTGGCTAATCAAAGTGGATGAGACTTGTTATTTTATTTTTTTTTTTTTTTTTGATTGTAAGAAATTCATGTGAATTACTTTTACAATTTCGTATAAATACTATGTTTTCTTTAGGAAAAATGGTAGGGCGAGAAAGTAAAATATATACCAAAATTTTGTATAGTTGCAGCGAAATTATATTTGGAATATCGTGACACATTCACATAAATCCTGTTGCGAGTTTCACAACAAGTTACGAATTCCATTTCTGGAAATTTCATTATTGGCAGCTTTATATGATGGGAAAAAGCTCTTATTAGGAGTTTCTCAGCATAATTAGTCATTGTCATAAAATATTGAACTTATGCGTGTTGTGCTTGCTTTAATAGCTAACTAAGGAACAATTAACATTTGCCCAATATTATTACATTTCAAATGACTAATTGCTGTAGTAGTTAATTAAACAAATAATGATTATTGGATTCAAAGTTTGTTTCATGTTCATTGCCCTACGAGCACTAGGTAATCAATTTAAGATATAATGATTATTAATTGCAACTTTTTTTTCTTTTTTTTGTGTGAAAGATTATAGGCACAGGAACAGCCCCTTTATACTGTCGACAATCTATTTTTTTCATCGAACAGCAAGCTGTAGTCGGAAGATAGTGAAGAGAGAGAGAAGTGAAGAAAGGAACTGCCAGAATCAAGCCGCGATATCAGGGGCATCAAGAACCAACTCGCTGGAGTGTTATGCTTCTTGAAATGAATTGAATCTCATCAACCAACCAATGACATGCACTTGGTGCAGCGGGGCAGGCCTAGCGAAGTCTATGGCAGAAAGAATCAGGAATGAAATGAGGGAAGAAGTGAGAAGGAAAGTTTTGTAGGTGGGGGAAAGTGTGAAAGACGAAGGACCATGGTGCTGCCGGGATTCGAATCCGGGACCTCTGTAATGGTAGCAAGGCGCCTTACTCCCTAGACTACAGAGGCCCCTCAACTTGTAATTGTAAACTAGTGATTTTTTATGATAAGTGTGTGTTGACAGCAAGCAATTGAGATGAAAACAAATTTTTTTTTTTTTTCAAATATATTCTCCATTAGTATCAGTCAAAATCAATATTGGAGTACATAATGGTTTTTCTGGTAATCTACATTGCAAAATGAATTATAAATGTCAAGAGCAATACAAAAATGTCCTTAATTCAACGTTTCTTTAAGAAACTATGGAATTGAGATTACCTACTATCATGATAATACACTTAGAGCACGGGTGATAATACATGATGAATACATGGATGATAATACACTTTGAAAAAGGCTATGTATTGGGTTATTCAAATTTAGTTTAATACTAGCTGGGCCCGGCATAACTCCGTTTTGTCCGCAATAGTTGGCCACCAGACGGCTAGTTTCCCAATTCTTGGAAACCTGCGTTTGTCTTGCAGATTGCTAAATGTGCAACACCTACATGTCCCGAGGACTTTCGACCTATTAGCATCCCCCCTTTTTTAGCTAAGGTGCTAGAAAAGCTAATTGCACTGCAAATCATTGAGTTTTGTGAACTCAGGTGTTTCATGCTTACCAATCAGGTTTTTGGTAATCTCATAGTTATGATACGGCACTTCTCAACATTACCAGTGATATAAGGCACTCTCTGTGTGATCGCGACGTTTCTCTGCTCGCTCTAATAGATTTCTCAAAAGATTTTGATAAAGTTAACCACTCCCTACTTCTAGTTTACTTACTACTCTTTCGCAGCAGGTTAAACTGCTAAACTCAATTTCTTCTCCTGCAAAATTATTAGATGGTGCTCCCCAAGGGTCGATACCCGCTTCTATTTAGTTTATTCATTAATGATCTTCCAGCGGTTGTTATGAACTGTAATATTCACAATGCCTAAAGATAAGCTTAACGTTGGGATAAGTAAATTGACCGCAAACCTGAAAAACATCCATGACTGGTCTTCATCTAATCTTCTGATTCTCAACGCTGCTAAGTCCCAGTTTATAGTTTATTCCAACTCCTGCATCTCTGACCTCGACCTTCCACACGGTTCCCTGGACCACACTCACGCTGGACTTGTGAACAAAGTAAAAAATCAAAGCAAACCAAAGGATATGACAAGTAGAATAGACTTCGCTATGTGGCATCATTCAAAACTCAAAATGGCGGCCAACACAAAATTGCGGATTACCTTTATCTTTACAAGCCACTCGGTATGCGTATCAAATAAAAGGGTATGACAAGTCGAATACTATTATCTGTGCGGCGTTATTCTAAATTCAAAATGGCGGCTTACCTTCTTCTTTACAACGCTCTTGGCATGGCTGAAAGGGTGAAATGAAAGTGTATGGACGAGTATAGTATCTACAGTAATCTTTGTGACGTCATTTTAAACCATATTTAATCACAATACGACAGCGAAAAGTAATTTAATATAAATAAAATAAAAGATTAAAGACACAATTAATAGCTCGCCTGCTATGCATACTATTACAGCGAGTCCCTACCGCTATATTGTCCTCAAACGTGTACTTATAACCGAGGGAAGCTTGCTAGTACACTATACGTATACGACGACAAATATCATGGTTTTATTGTTTTTATTTATTGTTGCTTTTCTTATAAAATTTGCTTCCAATCTGTGCCTTTCACAGTTTTATTGCTTTTCTCCTAAGTGACCCAATTTTTGAGGAAAACCATATTAAAAAACATCAACTTTTGTAAAATCACGGCAGTTGGAGTTTCCGTATTCACGTCATTTGTCCGTATCCGAAATACAGATACAAGCTTTTTTAAATTCTTTTATTTAACTTACACTGTTTGTCGTCAAATCTTGGAAGTTAAATTTGACCCACTTCCCGGTTTCGGATAGAGCTGAAATTTTGCATACACGTTTAGTTTGGATGACAATGCAATCTGGCCATTTTGTAAAAATATCAAGATGGCGGTTCCGAAATGGCGCCCGATTTTTGAAATTGTGCTCCGCGGCCCTCTGACATGGGTATCAAATGAAAGGATATGACAGGTAGAACACAATAAGCTATGTGGCGTCATTCCAAATTCAAAATGGCGGCCAACACTAAATTGCGGAAAGCTTATAATAGACTAAAAAGTAGAAAATATAACCGATCAACTTCCAATTTTGCACACACTCGTAGTTCGGGTGGTTAATGTGTATGAATGATGAGATGAATAGTTGAGTTAAGGGTGAGTTGATAATAAAGAAGCAATACACGTTACAAAAAATCACAAACAAACACAGAGATGCTGCTGTCAACTAAATTCAACTACTCAAATACTGAACTCATGTCCGTATGCATAATTTCAACTAAACCCAGGTAGCAGAGCTGAGTCGAGTTCAGTCAACCTTAACCCAACTCGACTCCCGTTTACATGTAGTTAGACTTGGGTTCAACTTGAGTTCAACTCATCATGTATAAGTACTAAATGCAATCTGACCTTTTTGTAAAAAAATCAAGAAGACGGTTCCGAGATGGCGGCCGTTTTTGCAATTATGTTCCACCGAGCCCACGACATGGGTATCAAATGAATACAGTAAACTGTGTGACGTAATTTTAAATCTAATAGAATTGCCATCATAAAATGGCGGAATACATATAATAAACTAAAAAGTAGAAAATAAAATAAATGGTTAAAAAAATTTTTTAAAAAAATTCTTTTAATTAACTAAAAAATGTACTGAAAAGTAAAAAATAAAAAATATTTTAAAGAAAGCGTGAAATTTCAATTTTAATGAAAAAGTTAATTAAAAGAATGGCGCATTTTTCATCAAAAATTGAAAATATAACTGTAAGTCGCGTGAGATTTACAATAACCCTCAATTTTTTGCTTTGTTAATTTCAAATTCTAACAAAATTTTTTGATGAAAAATGCGCCATTCTTTTAATTAACTTTTTCATTAAAATTGAAATTTCACGCTTTCTTTAAAATATTTTTTATTTTTTACTTTTCAGTACATTTTTTAGTTAATTAAAAGAATTTTTTTTAAAAATTTTTTTTAACCATTTATTTTATTTTAAATTACTCCGAAAACACGCAATTCTGATCGACGGCGGCGTCTTATACTACTGGTATAAGATAGGTTCACACGCAACGAACTAGTTGTGAAAACTGTCTCGCACAAGTGGATTTGTGCAAATAAACTGAGTAAAAATGATGAGTGGAAATTACCTCCATTAGTTACTGCGCATTATATATATACATATTTATACTTATCTACGCGTTGTATTATGTTACTTTGATTACACAGGCCTGCAAAAAACGGGTTTTTTTTTTCTTGACAATTTAATAGTCGTATTTTAAGTATTTTTTCGCGCTGAATCCGAATCCGTTGGCCAAATTGCCCTATCACGTCAGGATTTTGAGCAATCCTAACCTAAAAGTGCCAAAAAGCGTGTTTTTTGCACTTTTGCGCGTTAAATATCTCAAAACTATGGAATGATAGGGCAAATCTGACAACGGGATCGTTTTCAGCATGCCAAAATCTATAGAAAAGCATGTCGGAAGCGTGAAATTTGACAACACTTTTTTTGTAATACTGAAAAGAAAAACTTCTTGGCGCGAAATCGACGATTTTTATTAAGACATGTTATCATCGTTGCACTTCGTTTTTCGGGGGCTCGTATTTTAAGTATTTTTTCGCGCTGAATCCGAATCCGTTGGCCAAATTGCCCTATCACGTCAGGATTTTGAGCAATCCTAACCTAAAAGTGCCAAAAAGCGTGTTCGCTTTTTGGCACTTTTAGGTTAGGATTGCTCAAAATCCTGAAGTGATAGGGCAATTTGGCCAACGGATTCGGATTCAGCGCGAAAAAATACTTAAAATACGAGCCCCCGAAAAACGAAGTGCAACGATGATAACATGTCTTAATAAAAATCGTCGATTTCGCGCCAAGAAGTTTTTCTTTTCAGTATTACAAAAAAAGTGTTGTCAAATTTCACGCTTCCGACATGCTTTTCTATAGATTTTGGCATGCTGAAAACGATCCCGTTGTCAGATTTGCCCTATCATTCCATAGTTTTGAGATATTTAACGCGCAAAAGTGCAAAAAACACGCTTTTTGGCACTTTTAGGTTAGGATTGCTCAAAATCCTGACGTGATAGGGCAATTTGGCCAACGGATTCGGATTCAGCGCGAAAAAATACTTAAAATACGACTATTAAATTGTCAAGAAAAAAACCTTGCAGGCCTGTGTTATGATAAGGTCGGACGGGTAGGTGGTCGAATATCACTGTTCGTTCACCCATGCGCATGCTGAGGGTTGCAGCCGAGACATATTTTGTACAAGCCAAAAATTTTGGCTAGCGCAAGCCCACTCATTGAGTTTACACATTTATTTTTGCCAATTCACTTACGTAAGCCAATTTGTACAAGTAAATCGTTCCGTGTGAACCTACCTTAATAAAAAAAAAATTTAAATTGCTCCCAAAAAATGGATGGACTAAAAAGTACGTAATAAAATAAAGTTTTAAAAACCGACTTCCGGAAAAAACCAATCACGTGACACAAGAAAGGATGAAATAATATTGTTTGTAGTTCTTAACAACTTTAATCCAATCAGAATGGATTTAGAAAGTAGAATCACTTTGAACTTGTAAACAATTCTCATAGAAAAGACATTTCTTTATCAGAAAAAGCCAAAACCAAATCAAAAGTAGGTAAACATTCTCCCTGTACAAATTTAGGTCAGTTCAACTAATCACATTCGGATTATCACAAATAGTCACCTTTTCTAACTACATGACATAATGCTTGATTGATTATTTGTAAAGAGGTGCTATCGTTCCCGATACTGCCTATTTTGCTACAACCATCTACCCTCAAATGAATAAACAATTTCCTTTAACAAGCAGTTTGTAATGTGGTCTGCAGTGAGATCTGCTTGCTTACTCAACGGCATAAGGGATTGATGTCATAAGATTGATGACTATGAAAAAAAAAATCGACTTTCATTCAATAGGAGTGAAAAAAGGCACCGGCAAATGTCACTGAATTCACACCCAGCGACAAGAAGCGTTGATTGTTGAACTTCACAACTTTTGTAATAATTCCTCAATTTTCTGGTATTAGGGTATCAATTGAAGGAAAAAGAGAAAAAAGATTTCCATTTCGAAAAGAAATCAGTGCCACTTAATTCCAACAATTCACGGAGTGATAAAAAAAATAAAAATGCCAGTCTATTTTTATGTTGAATTAGAGAAAACGATTGGGCTTATAATTTTGTGTGAGAGCTTGAAAATCGATGGGAATTACATAGAGAAAAATCTCTACTCATAATGCGGACAATTCTTTCCACCCTCGGTTCTCCCCTTGGGATGAGAAATATAATCATTTGGTTCGAAGGCGAAGCTTTCTGCTTAATGTCGATTTCACCTCTTGGAATGTAAGTAATATGGACAGATAGAATAAAGGAAATTATTGCGGAAAGGAAGAAAATTTAGTCTGTGAAAAAGTTACTGGCGTTTTCCCTATAGATGGCGTCATTTGCAAACAAGTCACGATCCACTAATTGTGATACCCCTCAATGCTCGTTTGAATGTTGAAAAAAGAAAAAAAAAACGCTTGTTAAAAATGGATGGTGAGCTGTCAAAATCCTTCTCGGAGCCAGGATTGATTTCGAAAAATGTGATGCTGTGTGTGTCAAGTGACTGGAAGGAAATAGTTCACTATGAGTAGGGCTGAAATGGCCTAACTTACCGAGGCCGGACAAGAGCTACAAAAACCCTGGACATTTGTGTGAAATTGAGTTTTTCCCCCGGACACCCATATTTTTTTTTTAATTTAAAGAATATATTTTTTGGTGAGTTAAAATCCCACTGTCGTATCGAACCGATAACCAACTATATATTCGACTACCAGCGAAGAGCTTGCAACCCTTTCTGGCATTAAGTTCTTGCTATGAAACCTACTACACAACATCGGACAGAACAGAAATTTGGGAAACTTAGGGCAAAGATATCTACAACTACCCAGTTTATGACTAGGTTGAAAAGTTGAGTCGAGTTTGAGTTGAAATTTCGACCGTCGTATATGATATCGAGTTGAGCTCACTTTGGGTTAAAATAGAGTTAAACTGAAATCAAAACATAACCTCAAACTCAACTCAGAACTCAGAACGAAATAATTTTTTAATCCTATGCAAGCAAAAGCACCGAAGACAAAACTAATGCCAAAGGCGGACTTCACGGATGGTAAACAAATGTCACTTCAACCCAATTACAACTCAACAGAAAATTCTACTCGACCCAAGTAGGAGAGCTGAATTGGGTTGAGTGGACCCAGTTTCAACTAGACTAAACCTGGGTTGAACCTAGTCATAAACAGGGTAGAAAAAACAAGAGGAGGATGGCGGAAAATAAATGTACCTTCTGGACGTAAAGCGAAGTTGCTTCGGCGAAGTACTTCTCGAAGTTGATCGAAGTTCGAAGCACGTTATACAGATACAAAGCAATGTAAAAGAGAAATGTCATTTTAGTGCTAAAGTCACTTGATGACCCCTTTCGATATAAAATCGAAGCTGTTGTTGTTTCTGCATTAGTGCTGATGTCACTAAAGGGGCGTAAGGTATTCGAAGCTGTCAGTCTCTTTTACATTACTTTGTTTCTGTATACCGTGGTCCAAAGTGCGTGACTAGATACTCGCGCAACCCCGCGAGGAGCTCAGTCGGCCAGCACACCTCATACCGCGAGTGCTTTGACTTGGGCGCAAAAACCGCCAAAGATGCAAAGTCACCCGAGGCGGCGTGAATCGAAACGAAGGATAAAGAGGAAGATAGGATAGATCAGGGAAGTCAGGGAGTGTTGGAGGAGATGACGATGAGCCTTTCTTTTGAACTCTTGGGTGTTGTATGGGTTCGGGAATACTGATTGTGGAAGGTTGTTCCAAATCCAAAGTCGAGTTGTTTTTGTTATAATTGAATCTCTAAACTGGAGCGTGTGCGAAGCTAAGGTCTGTAAACTGTGAGAATGCGGCGAGCGGGCAAATCTTGTATTGTGAGGGGAATATTGCCGTGGAAGCTTAAGGCTATTTATTTCGGTGAAACAGTCATTGTGGTAAAAGTGGTAAAGTTTTGCAACAGCAAAATTTCCACGATACCTTAATGAGTCAACTGAAGAGGAAATGGCGCTATCGCCTAGCCGCAGCAAGTCGAATTTATCGCTTTGCTATTGCCTCAGCTGCTGTGTGATCTTAGTTTCCAGCATGTGAAGGATCCATTGATTAATTCTAGTGTAGATCACGGAGACTGCTACGATATCCCAAATGGCCATGGTGCTGATGTTGTCAAAAGAGCTTTCTTTATCTGCGAAAGCATTTTTTCGCCCACTGCACCATTTTCAGGAGTCACAGTTTGGCGCAGATTATCTCTCATGACACTGCTGCTCCCGCTATAAGCTTTGGGCCCCTGTTCTGTGCAGCTTTTGTGCAGCCGGGGCTTAGGCATCTGTTGACGAAAACTTGGAGGTGCCTTGTGATGAATTTAGTGACATTTTCATATTTCGCAACTACATAAAAGAAATATATATGTTAATTGAGATACCCGTTGATCTCCATATGCGGAACAAGCATGCATATCCGCTCCGTGCTTTATTTATTTTAAAACTGACGCCTTTTTCTGGACTCCAATTTTTGGTAATAATACTACCAATATAAACAGCTCTATTGAAAACCTCTTATGTACTATCTCCGCTCCGCTAGTATCGCTGCTATACTCGTTTATCGCAGATACAACATAATCTGACCCGTACTCCCGTATTCTATATTGTGATCAGTCACAAGTCCCAAGCTTTTGAGACTTGTGCTTGTTTTTGAGAGTTTGATTCTTGTGACTTGTGTGTTTTAGTCTTCTAAGCATCTGTTTGTGGATTGTGGATTGACTCCAAAACTAGAATATCACCTGCGCCAAAACTATTGGAAATCACAGAATCGCTTTTTTGATGCGCAATGAGTCTCAAATCCCCACCCCAAAAATAAATTCGCACATGCGCTTGTATTTTACCATACACGAATTCTTAATGTGTGTTAAATTGGCATTCCCTGCCTGCGCGTAAAATTCCCAATCGTTTTGGCGTAGGCCATACCAAATTGTGCCAAGCTGAGACTCACCACATACTTCTCATTGCGTTGTGATTTCCCAGTGGGAAAAATTGGGAGCGATGCACAGGGGAGTGTACTTGGAGCACTCTCAAGGGAGCTTTCTTGGAGTTTTCATAAATTTTATATAAAAAAAGAAAACGGGCAATTATCTTCATGCCCATAAAATGTGACATTAGCAAACTCAATAGCCCGGCTCTCGTTCGATACGGAGGACAAGCAGATTTGGAAGTGATAGAGTTTAGTTGGGGGACAGCTTTGGTAAAGCCACTCTCGGGCTTGGAAAGAAAAAGGCAATTGCAAAAGATAAACAAAATAAAAGCTGTTCGATACCGGATCACATACCCACAGGCGCCCATGAATATTTCTTTTTTAAAAAGCTTTTTTGTAATGCTCCAACAACGCGTTTTTGGGAGCATAAAAACGAATGCTCCCTCGCAATGACATGCAATGTTAAAAAGAATATAGAACGGGTATGGCAACGGGAGCACTCTATGCTCCTTTTGGAGCGCTCCAAGATGGATCTTGGAGCACTCCTTTTTCCCGCTGGGTTGTGACTGCTTTTAGAATACATAAAGGGTTTCTATTATGTGTGCCTTTAGCAGATATTAAAAACTTTCTTACTATATATATTGGATTGGGCCTGTATGACATGTTCAAACCACTTTCAAAGGCTCATCATTTTAGCAAGCTCATAGCTCGACTTGATTCTGCCCTTACCTCTGTGTGCCAGGATTACTGTCCCCAGTTCATTTTCTTGGGGTTTTTGTAAGGATCCGTCTTTTCTACTCCCAGATTTATGTCAGAGGAGATATACTGGTGGTCTGAATCATCTTTTTCGGAACGAACTGAACATCTGGCAGTTTCTTACTAACAAAAATAACTAAAACTGGCAATAAGTCAACTGAATTGATTAGTTCATCCCTCTTACCTCCTCATTTAAGGTTTATATTGTGGTCATTAGCCTTGAAGCATCGCTCTTAATTCTTTGCCGCTACTTCTATCAGTATATCAGTTTCTAAGTGAGACCCACTTTCATTCGCCCAAAAATTTGAATTCTTAAAGTACTCTTGGTTCCATTTTCTTTACATATGATTTGGTAAAAAAAATTTATCATCACCAGAAAAGGGTTAAAAAATATTCACTGATCCCCGTTCACAGTAATACTCCTATCATAAAACAACCCAAACGTTTTCCCTGAACATTTAGATGCCCTTATGTGGCTACATGTGTCGCATTACAAAAGAGGATGATTGAATTTTGGGTTATTATGAAACATTAAAGTTTTATTACCATTAAAAGATGCAAGAAGGAGGAAGAGGACATCCATAATATTTATGATATTCCCGCAGACATAGTCATAAAAATTCAAGGACTTCCACTGGCATATGTGTGTATCGAGAAAATGTCGAGGGAGGGAGGCATGAGGAAAAATATATATCCGTCAAATACTTTTATCCAAAAATAATCCCTAATACCCCCTTCTTTTATACAGTTTGTATAGATAAAGGACATCAAAACAGGAACTTTATTACCGGGTTGAAAAATAAATAAATAAATATAAACATATAAACATCTATGTAGGCATCTCTATATCCTTTTTGAAAGATCCTTAGAAGTTTATTCCGTTGAGAAATCCTGGATTATGGTATTCTTTATGCGATGTCAAAACTTTGCCGCCATCAATCAAAGCACTTTCACCGCCTTCTTAAGTATCCGAATTTGATTGTCGTCCTGTGATTTATTGATCCTTGAGTTTGTCGCAAAAATGGGGACAATTCTTTTCGAGACCAATGAAATGGGGTTGTGTGTAAAGAAAGACAGTAGGAGCGCTGAATTTAAGTGCTAACACACAGCAGTCTCGCTCCTCTTTCTTTTTCGCCAGAATCCATCTTCGATTGTATATATAGTAACCATTGGTGCAAGTGAGAAATAATTCAAGAGATATACAGAGACAAGGAGTCCTTTCAGGATTTCGAACAAAGGGGCTGAAAGCTTCCGGTCTACGTAGGTTGAATTATCGAAACAGGATTAGGCAAAAAGTCTGGACTAGAGGTAGAGGGGAAAAGATAATGGTTCTATGGCAATATACCAGAAGGCATTAAAGATTCGGCCTTTAATATACCTTCGGACCATCGTGGATTCTGGCCAGCATAAATCAGAAGGCGAACTAAAATGGAAAAAGAATTCCGCTCCCAGGGATATTATTTCACATAATATTGGAATATTGCCTGGAAGGAAAAATAATCGGGGCTGAATTATTTATATGTCATGGTTATATGTTACATGTTGCGTCAGTGTGCTACAAAAGTAATATTCATCGGGGTTTAAAATGCGAGAGGATCCCTTTTGGGTTAAGCATACGCCAACAAAGCGCGTTGCCAGAGTTGAAAAGCTGAGAACGGAATTTATTTACGGTCTTGTGGGTTAACTCCACGCATACAGAATACTCTCTCGGCTGGTGGTCCTTCCTTCCAATTTGGATACAAGGACATATTCCCCGTTTTTAGTAAATAGGTCGAGCGCTGGGCCGGGCGGGTTGTGACAGCGGATAAAAGGGGGAAGTAATTTCCCCGAAAATCGGAAGTGATAGCGCTTGTATAGCATGGCCATAAACAAGCTTTTTGCATTGTAGCTGTTTGTAATATTACCCAGTGTCGAGGATACCTACTTTATTAGGAATGCCGCATTGAACTTAATGTATTCAAGCCGAGGCGTATCCTGGTTAATTTAGAGAAAGGACTCTGAATATCGCAGCATAAAACGGCGAAACGTTATATTCACAACTGGCATATTTTGGTATTCTAACGAGAGATTTTATGAAATATCATAAATATAACGATGGTGTGAGCCGGGTGTTAGCAAGTTTTACTTCTGCTCCTTAACCCCCAATTCAGAAATACCCGAAAATCCCTTCAACATTCACCAATACTGAAAACTATGCCTTTATTTTTTGCTTTAACCCTTTACAAGATCTTGTAACTTGAATTCTGTTTATATAGGGGTTATTCGCTCAACCCCTTCAGTGCTACCCACCCCTAGCCCGCCGAAACATATATAATATAACAAAAGTAAGATGTTAAGGATTTTATGACATCGGGTCCCTCGTTTTTGTGAATTATATGCGGAAATGGGCAGTTGTTGGCATTATTCAAATTTGTAACTTATTAGCCATATTTCCCCTGACTGTTTCTCGGTGCTCTTTCAAAAACAAGGACCTTCGTATAATATTTATCCAAGGTCATTGGTACAAAATGCTTGAACGTGAGCGCCTCAATGTATATTTCCCCGGAGTTTGAGTGTGATATATATTGTATAAGATATTTTCGCATTTTTTTTTTCGTTGTTGTTGTTGTTACTTCGTTTCCCTTTTTTAGAGAGCAAAGAATGAATGGTTAACATTTAAGGAGAGGATCTTTTCGTTAAATGGGCAACAAATTGTGACAATGGGAAAAGGTCGGAATGAGATAAAATTTCTAGGTTGTGAATTTCGTTGAAGAATGTGCATAAAGATGAGTTTTAAGTATTGTTGGAACGAGAAATTGTTATCTTTGTTAGCTATAACTTTTGAAAAGGCATTTTAACTGATACAAATTATGGTACAGCTAACGCCGTAAATTAACTAAGGAAAGAACCCCTTGGTTGAATTCGAATTTTTTGCTAGTCTTTCTCATTGTGAAACATTTAAAATCATCTGAAAATAACGTTTTTGTGTAGAGAGCCGGAAAAATTGATATTTAAAAAGATTTATTTATTATCTTATTATTAAATAAATTTATCTATACTAATATTGAAAACTTAAAACACAGTAATTTATTTTATTATTTTAGAGAATTGCAGACTGTTTGCGTTTTGATTTCAATTCGTTGAGTCTAAAGGCCCTTGGAGACGCTAAAACATGGTACGAGTAAACATGGTACGACCAAAAACCCGCAGACGGTAAGACATGTGCTAAGACCGATTTACTTGAACACCGCTCTCTTGTCAAAATATTTCAAGTTAATCTGTCATTCAGTTGTCAACTGGTAAATTGAAACATTTCGTTTACGAGTAAATTTGGTCAAACAAGTCCGCAAATGGTAGGACATGGTATCATCAACACGAAACTCCGCCCACGAACATCGACGGAAATCAAACCAGTTTTGATTTTAGTCGGACCGTTGGTCGAACCAAAAAACTGGTACGCGTACCGGCCCGTACACGGCTAACATCACCTCGAACATGGTCCCTGTACCATGTTTACTCGTACCATGTTTTAGCGTCTCCAAGGGCCTTAAGAAGCGCGGTATACAGCAAGTAAATGCGCACTACAAAAAGGCTGTGTGTAAAATATGTTTAAAGTATGTAAAAGTGTACAATCGAAACAAACGCCGTACTAACTAACACGACGGGAAATGGAGCGTTGCAATATCAATCTTAGAACGCTTCTTAAAAAGCTTCGAGTGCTCCCCTTCGCATGACAAGTCAATAGGCTTTTTGTCCTTCTAAATGCAAGTGTCAACAGCGGTTTTACTAAGAGGCCCCCCAACTCAGTACAAACCCCGTCCAATGTTGCTTGACCTCCCAAATCGAGTGAGAATCAGAGTTTATTGACTATGCTAATTTATATGCTATTCATACATGAGAAACAATTCTTTTGCAGCAAAATACTTTTTGGGGCAAGGGAGGCGGGCGTAGATGCCATAAGTGGAGAGTTTCCTACTTCGATAGAGCCTTTTGTGCTCCTGCTTTTGACCTGCGAGAAGAGAAACATGAACTTTCGCAAATAAAAAATTAATTTTTTGGTATGATAAAATAAAAAAAAACTGAACTTAAGACGGTTTGCTGATGAAAAAACTTTCGTCGCTAAAGAAACTGCTTTATGTCCTTTCCTTGACATCGAAGGTGCTTTCGATAACACTGCCTATGATTCTATTTCTAGAGCACCGGCTCTCAGAAACCTGGATCCTCACACGATTGAGAAGACAAATGCCATGCTTGCAGATCGCCCCTGCTCTCAAGGTGGAGTCTTAACCCCGCAACTCTGGTCACAAGTTGTGGATGAACTTGGGAACAAACCGATGTCATCGGTTATGCAGATGATCTTGCCATCATCATCACAGAGGTCATGAGAACATCACTCCGAGAAGTTTAAAGATGGTGTACCCCGGAGGGTCTGTCAATCAACCCAAAGAAGACTGTCTTGATACCTTTATCCAAAACGCTACAAAGTGGACCTAGGTCCTATCTATATGCAGGGTACCACAGTTCAGTACTCAGACCCATTCAAATATTTGAGAGTAAAGTTAGACAAGAGAATGAACTGGAACGCTAAACTTAACTACGTCATCAGCAAATCCACATGAGCCATATGGGCCTGCAAAAGGCTTCTGGCTAAGTCATGGGGCCTTACACCACAAATAATGTAATGGATGTACAATAAGATCGTTAAACCTGTGGTCACTTATGCCGCTATAGTTTGGTGGCCCAAGACTAAACAGGTTACGTCGATCCTCAAAAGTAGCAAACTGCAACAGCTTGCTTGCCTCGCCATTACCTGAGCTATGCGGGCCTGTCTCACAGCTGCAATGGAGAAAATCATTGGATTGACCCCTTTGCATATCTTCATATGGAAATCCGCCGCCCTATACAGTCGAAGGTCATATGGATATCCTTAACAATATCCAAACATTTCCATTTGCCTCGTATCCGACCATATAGTTGGTGAGCTGCGGCTCCAAAGGAAATTCAGGGCGATTATCCCGGATCGTTTCAGAGAGTTTTTGAGCGCTGATTAAGTCCGGTGTTCGTCAATTAAAGACCTTCTTGCCTTCATCCGTAAGGCTGATAGTCTGTTGCGCTAGTGGGGTACGTATGCAATAGGCCTAACTAGGCCGCAGTGTTCAGCATGTGGGTTGCCCCCTCACTCTTTAAAAAAATGGTAAAATAATGAAAAAACTACAAATAATGGACAATTCTAGTTGTAAACCTCGGGACCTCGGTGGTCTAGAGGTAAGGCGCCTGACTGCTATCCCAGAGGTCCCGGGTTCGAATCCCGGCCAGCCCCACGGTCCATTGCCTTTTCCACTTTCCCACCCACATAACTTTCCTTCTTTCTTCTCCCCTCTTTACATTCCTGATTCCCCCTGTCATAGCCTTCGCTAGTCCTTCCCCGATCCACCAAGCGCATGTCATCGGGTGGCTGATGAGATTCAACTCGTTTCAGGAGGCATAACACTCCAGCGAGTTGTTTCTCAAAAATGCCCCGATGCCAGAGTCGCGAAATGGTTGGAGTAAAAGATCGCGGCTAGGTTGTGGCAGCTCCTTCCTATTTCTATCTCTTTCTACTCTCTATCTTCCGGCTAGAGCTGCTGTCCGACATTCTATATGAAAAATATAGATTGTCGAACAGTACAAGGGGGGCTTCCCCTAAGCCTCTAGTCTATCACATAAAAAAAAATTATTATTATTATTTTTTTTTTTTGATATAAAGAAAGATACAAACAAACATCGCGTAGCAAACACAAAAGCTGCTTGGATTTCTTCTTCTCTGTGTATATTCAGCAAACTTGTAGCAAAGCATTTGGCTGCAGAAGCACGGTCCCTCTTGGTTTAGTACCATTCACTGACATATAGAATGGACTGCTCATGAGGAATTTTTCATGGCACCAATGTGTTCCATAGGCTACAAACCTTTTTTCACTCCATGTAAACACCGGAATCACTTTTGAAATTTACATTTTTTTAAATACGTACTTAAAACATTAAAACAACACAAATATTTTGTTTAAAAAAATTAATAAACACTTTTTTCACTTTTTCACCTTTTAAAATGCCTTTTTTTCATTAATTTGCAAATTTTATGTGTATCTGATTTAAGTTCTTAACGCCTGTTTTAGCGACTGACATTCTGTATGTCAAAATCCGGGGGTCTATGGGGAAAAGAGCAAAAGATATAAACATCACTATACCCGTCTATTTTTTTCTAATTGATTTAACCTGATTTTATTTCTGTCAGTCTGATTTTACTTCTGAGTGCTTCTGTCAGTTTGGGGGCTTAGGGATGAGCGAGCCGACTATACCTTTTTGGTGCCATCGGTTTGTATGGGAATAATTGCTGATGAGTAGTCCATTATTATATGTCAGTGGTACCATTCCAAATTTTTCTCGCTGGGAACTGACAGAGAGCCTCTATTCTATTCTTCTGTTCTCTGTTCTCTATTTCCTTTCGCACCTCCATCTTCGTCAAGCCTTTCTAGAGTGCTTTATTTATCGATGAAGTAATTCAAGTTGTATTAGGACTCATTACCCTCAAGCGAGGGTATGGGTGACGTCACAATACATAAAGCGTGCTAAAATAACACACTTCCAAAATCTGAGATTTTCAGTGATTGAAAGAGTAGAGTGGGGGTTGTTATTTGTTATGAATATGTTTTTTGAAGACTGGCTTTTGCTGCTAAACGTTTTAGTTTCCCATCCAACCCGTCGCAAGCGCTTTTCCCATGAGAAGTAGCAAAGTTAAATTGTAAAAGTTTTTCCTATTGTTGTATACTGTGCAGCTGAGCCATCTGAAATATAAAAAATTCTCAAATATATTCAAATTTGCTAATGAATTTTTCAAATTAGAAAAATTAAAATCGCTATATAGTCCAATCAATCTACGCAAATCCATCTAATAATTGCCATTGTAACGAACCATGTTTCGTTACAAAGAATTTTACTCCACGAACGTAAACAAAAAAATATTTACTCAGTAGGCGGGGAAATTCCCTTAAGCAAGATTTAGGAAAATAAAATATTCACCCAGCAGGCTGGGCGATTATCCTTTGACAGTTCCCTTCGGTATAAAATAAACCGCTTCACCAGGCCAAAATTCAGTCTCTAACCAGGCTCGTTCCAGAGAGGTCACCCTCTCCGGTCCTAGACCGTGTCGAGGTGTACGATCCGGCACGGTCACACACTACCCGAGGAATGTTTCCGAGGTCTTGTCGAGGTGTACGACCCGACAATGTGCCGAGGTAGCGATTCCTAGACCGTGTCGAGGTGTACGATCCGGCACGGTCACACACTACCCGAGGAATGTTTCCGAGGTCTTGTCGAGGTGTACGACCCGACAATGTGCCGAGGTAGCGATTCCTAGACCGTGTCGAGGTGTACGATCCGGCACGGTCAGACATACACACCCTACACATAACACACACACACTACGCACAATACACACTACCCGAGGATTGTTTCCGAGGCCTTGTCGAGGTGTACGATCCGACAATGTGCCGAGGTAGCGATTCCTAGACCGTGTCGAGGTGTACGATCCGGCACGGTCAGACATACACACAACACACACACACACACACACACACTACCCGAGGAATGTTTCCGAGGCCTTGTCGAGGTGTACGATCCGACAATGTGCCGAAGTAGCGATTCCTAGACCGTGTCGAGGTGTACGATCCGGCACGGTCAGACCTACACACCCTACACACATTAGGTACATGTAGTTTATAGTAGTGAGTAGATGACTGCTTAGCAATATACTAGTAAAACTCTTATACCTAGGTGTAACCCGTAGTTAGCGAGTAGATAACTGCTCAGCAATATACTAGTAAAATCTTACACCTAGATATAACCCGTAGTTAGCTATGTAGACATACTTTCCCACACTATGTAAACATTTGGCCGATACACCGACCGACTATATACCGAATTCCGCTTTACACATATAGACCCCAGTAGGGTACACCAGTAGTTCCACCGAACCCAGCTTTCGAACATGTAGCTTATAGTAGTGAGTAGATAACTACCCAGCAATACACTAGTAAAAACTTATACCTAGATGTGACCCGTAGTTAGCGAGTAGAAAATTACTCAGCAATATACTAGTAAAATCTTACACCTAGATATAACCTGTAGTTAGCTATGTAGATAGACTTGCCCGCACTATGTAAACATGTAACCAGATATCGTAAGCCGTTACTTAGATTTAAGATACCGAAATTGTTAGTATATAAGAACCATATTTAATTGAATAAAGAAATGTTATTTTGTAAGAAGGTGTTTGTTCTCACACGACCCTGGACAACTCCAGAGCTCCCGGCAACCCTCCCTTAAAAAAGGAGGTTAGAGAACGACCCGAACGAAACACCATTACACCATCAGGAAACAAAAAATATGGTCATCTAGGAAAATCCTTTTAAGCTTTTAAAATCCACTTTTACATAATAGTACATATTAGTACAATCTTTGAAGAAAATTTTAAGCTCTCGAACGTTGATCCAGCGAAATCCATGGACCAAGAGGAACGTTTTTACAAGAACGCTTTTTTTTATAAAAAGTGAAATTTCAAGGAAACTGTGCAATATTTCGCAACAAAAATAACACCATTATTTCAGCCTTTAAGAAGTAATATTTGTACCAAATAACAAATATGTAAGTGGCGTTAAAGTTATAAACAAATTAAAAAAACCTGATTTTCGACAGTTTTTCCCATTTTTCTCTATGGTTTGTGTCCTAACCTATAACTCAATATACATCAATCGAAAGATAATTTGAATAGCTACAACTTTATAATTTGATTTTTTCGATCCGAGGTCACGTTTTTCTTTTATTCGCTAAAAAGCGTTTTTTACGCTTTCCGGGATTTTTTAGGTTAGGTTCGTCATTCCAACATCAAAAAAAGAAAACGCTATCTTTTTTAGAATTTTTTTTCCTATAAGACCATATTAAATTTTTTGTTTCCTGATGGCAATTAACGCAAAAATTACATGGAGCTATTTTAGATTGATTGGACTAATAATTTTTTATTCGTGAATTGAATTGGTTCAAATTCCGTATCACACAACTATTCCATAAAAAGAACATTTTCTCAAAATATTAAAGAAATCGGTTCACGAACAGAAACGCCTTAGCGTTTACAAACTTCGGTTGAGGGTTGGTTGGCTCAGGGTTAGTTACATAAACTGTCCTAAAAGGGGGGTTAGAATAAATTTGTCAATTTTCTTTATAATATTTCATTTAAATTTTAAAATTAATTGCAAAAAAAATTTCAAGCTTTTTTCAAATTCATCTTCAATCTAAGGGTTGAAATTAATTATGTTTATGTTGAGATAATACCTGTTCAAGGAAAAGCAAAAAAAAAAAAAAATACTAGCTTCCAATTTTATATCGCGGTTCATTCGGTGCTGTCATTGGACGTGAACCGGCACCAGCTGCCGGCACCAACGGTACTTCACAGCATCGCATTTAGATATCGTGCGATGCTCTCATTAGACGTCGCCCTAATGTAACGCAGCTTTAAAAACTTTCAATGTAAATATGTGAAAACCTTGGTAATTGTTCGATTTTGCAAGATTGCAACATTAATTTCAAATTCAGCTTTAGTCGTAGTTTCACCCCCCTTAAGGGCTGAAAATAATTTTATTTTTGGCTGATAACACCCATTCAATAAAATATTAAGCAAAAAGCAGAACATTTTTTATAAACATTTTTTTGCCTTTTTCAGGGTGACGCCCACTTTATTGTATATTACAACGGGACCCAAAAAACATATAACGAAAAAGTCTTCATGTCATTTTCCTCCATTTTCTTATTTAAAAACAAAACTTTCACTTTTAAAATGCTCGGTGCCGTGCAAAATATCAAATTTTCGAGCACCGCACTCTCGTTCGAGAATCGATGCGATTCTCTCATTGGACATCCCTCCATATATCTACTGAGGTTTTAATTTGACGAGCACCCCAGCAAACCACATGTAATGCATAGAACAAAGAAATGCATTCGCCGTACATTACAAGTAAGCTATCTGAAAGTTATCAATCAGCGACTGCTTACAAGTGCCTTACAAATACATTACAAGCAATGTATTAAATTGTTAGGATTTTGGGGATTCAAAATCGTATTATAAAGGGCCAAATACACGAGCACTCCATTCCGCCACGCTAACAAATTTTTGTTGGAGTCTTCAGTAATTAAGCTAATAAAATCGTATCTCATTTCAGATAGCATACATACTGAAAATTATTCATTTTCTATTTTCGAGAGAGATATGAGGGCGACTATACGGACGTCACATGGTAGAACACATATCCAGAAATTCAGGGCATCTAAAATACAAAGTTCAACATAAAATTATTAATAAATTTTGTTTTAAAAAAATATTTTATTATAAAATGCATTTTTAGTCGATTAGAATCAATGCATTTTTTCCTAGGGCAATCCTAATGCTATTCAATACATTTTATTAGTTTTATGAAATGCCTTTTGTAATGCATTTCCCACATCTATAAAATGTATTTGTAATTTATTATTTATGCATTACATACTTCTATATAAAATATATTGTTAATGCATTACAAGCAATGCATTTCATCCTAGGACATGCCTAATGTGTTTTAATGCATTCCGTATTACTTACAAAATGCTTTCTGTAATGAATTTCATTCATTTCTGAAATGTATTGTGAATTCATTTTGTATGCATTCGTGGTTTACTGGGACCTTATTGAGTGTCAGCACCCGGTGCGGTGCTCTCCGTGGACTTCGGCCTTAAGAATTATTCTGTGGTGCCTTCGCAATAGTTAAGTATAATCATCCTAAAATGTCTTAAGGCATTACCGAAATATCCTGGAGTAAACAAAATTATTCAGAGAAATGTTTTTTAAATCTTAAATATTTGATTATTTTATAAAAGTATTTCTTATGAAAACGTTTACAGTAACTGTACCATTGAAATTGCAATGTCTGTTCCTTCGTAACCAAGAGCCTTTGGCTTAGGTTTTCATTTTCCTAAAAATATTTCAGACTGTTCCTTGACGTATATAAGAAACTAAGTAATACCTCTCAGGGGCACAATACAACAGAAATTCCTTTTAGAGCAGGTGCAAAAAAAGCTCCTTTTAATTATACACACAATAAAACATTTTGCAATGCCCTAAGGAAATTAAAAGGAAAATCCCTTTGCGACGAACCATTTTTCTCAATGTGAACCGAGTACATATCTATACAAAAAAAATGTAAGAAATAAAAAATAAGGAAAGAAAAGGAAATTCTCAACTTTGTCTGCTCTGGCACCGGCATTTGCGCTTGTTTAGAAGAAAGGTAAAAAACCCAACTAAGTATAAAAGCCCCATTATAACCCAGTAATTTCCTTTCTTTTGATGTATGCAAAAGGGTTGGAATGCCATAAGTTACCTGAATGAACCCGCTTACCTTTGAAAGGGAAGACCAGGTGCTTCTTATCTTGCTTTCTTCAAGGAGATATTTTTCGGATAATTTAAAAATTAGCGAGAAATATTTTTTTTAATCCATCTTATAAAATTTTTTACGTGAAGAAATTTGTACAAAATTAATAAGAAATTTTCTTGGTGCGGGTTGCCGAGGGCGGCGGCTATAAATATACTTTTTTTTGTTTTTTAATTTTTTGTTTTCTAAGGTTGGCGCGATTTAGTTATTCCTTTGAACATCAAGAATGAAGGTGACGAACGCGCATCTGTTGCTGACAAAGTTGTTTGCTAGCCTTTAAGAGCGCTCAAGGACATTTAGCTAAAGTGGTGGAGGTTTTCTTTAAGATATTAAATAGGCTGAACATGTTTTAGGTTCTGTTAACAGTTTTGCTTTTGTAATAGTAACTTTACTAAATTTTTGAACTGGTTAGAGTATTTACTTATTTATTTATTTATTTACTATATTAAAAAATGTACGCAAGAGTTACATTTTTTAGAGTACGATGTAAAAATAACTACATAAAAGATAGACTAAACTAAACTTATAAACTATAAGAGGGACACGGCGAGAAAGAAGGAAAAGTGTTGGAGTGAGGACCAAGAAATGGAAAGAGCAGGAGATAGAAAAGGAACAAGAAAATACTAAAGAGAAGTCAACGGAGATAGAAAAAGAGATGCTTGCTTGCAGAAAGTCTTGGCTGTGTCTATTCTTTGAATATAGCCAGAAAGGTTATTCCAAAGTCTAAACGAATGCACAGAGAAGGAACGGCGAAGGGAATAGTGTACAGGAATGAGAAATTTAATTGAACGCATGGATTGCAGAGGAAAGAAGAATTCTGAGAGGTAAGAAGGACTTTCGTTTGGAGAACCTTATTCACTAGAACCAATGCAGCGAAATCAAAAAAACAAAACAGGTCGCAACCAAGTAGGGACTTTCGTACACCAGACACATGATTTGATCTGCGCAAGTGATAAATGCACCTTAAACAATCATTAAATGCGACTGATAGATATTCACGACAAGATGCATCAAAGGATATATGTATACATATATACAAGGGAGCCGTAGAGGAAATGTGCAACAATAAGAGCTTTAACAAGCTTGAGCCGAACAGACGATGATAAGAGAGTATAGATCTTTTCAAACTCCGTGACACAAAAAAATTTAACAGCTCTGCACACCTTGTTGCCAAATTTTATAAATACATATTGTTCTATCATTTATCCTTAGTTAAAACGGCAACAAACGCAGATAAAACTCAACAAAATAATTTGGGAACGGATGCGTGCATGCCGAATGAATAAAGTTAATTTATCTTTATATGTCTGGAGCAGAGCTTTTATATACATGTAATACTGCTCAACCAAGCCAGTTTATTCATCATAATAAGCATAATTTTATTATAATTATGCGAAATATTTCTCATCCCTAAATTTAATATAATTTTTAAAAAAAAGCTGAAAAAAATCTTTTGGATACGTGAGCTTTTTCATTCATAAAACGAGAGTTCTCCGCATGCGCAAGCAATACAACCTCACCAAGCAGAAGCGCCCATGTTACTGACGGAAAACGTCAATAATCTAGTAATCAAAGTGATAAAAAGACTAATTCCGTATTTTTTAGTAGAATTTGCTACAAATTATTACTGTAGCAAATGTGTTAAATACAAAAACCATAAAATAAAAAAATATATAAAAAGGGGCCTTTTTCATTCATAATTTGTAAATTTTTTAAATGATTGAAGTCCCAGAAAAAAACATCCCCTTTTAGCAATACGCAGTCGTGACTGATTAAATGGCAGCAAGTGATTTGATAGGGGGAGTTAAATGAAGCTTTGTCCGAGCTTTAAACATTTTTAAGAGCTTTACTGGGGTACATGCGTGCAGTGTCACGACTTTTGGAAAGATCTATACCATAATAGCTGGAACACAATGCTCACCATAAGCCGTGGGCTATAAAAGCTTTTCGTTGACAAATAATAGATTTCATGTATCCACCTAGAAAATGAAGCTATCGTCGAAGCGACCATAACTGCGACCATAAAAATTTGAACCTATTTCTATTTTTTGGTTGACGCTTACAGTTCTACCAAATCATAAAGCCGCGTCTCCACCAACCGAACATGTTCGCCGAACGATATAAAAAACAGAACTGGTCCTCTTCACAAGGAGGTATAAAACCCCATCAATATACAAGTATGTGCTCATTTAGTATCGTATGGATACGTACAGAAAGGTTATGGATACGATGGGATACTTTTTCTGTATTTTAATGGATACGACAAAGTGCTGAGAGAGTGGCAGCACTGACCACACCATGTAACCCAGTTTGGCGACGCAAAATCTCAAGCACATTAGAGACATCGAGGAGATCATGCTGGGCGGTTTCAACCTCGTATTTTAATTTGCCGAATTCGGCATTGAGAGAGCTATGCACCTCCTCGATTTGAGATGGCAGTCGGGTCTCAACCAGTTGAAGCCGATCCTCAAAGGCAGCAAATTGCTCTGTCAGCATGCGGTTGAAACTTACCAGAAGCCGTTTCGCCGTTGAGTAGTTGGGTGATGTACCTATAAAACTCCTGAGGAGTTTGGATCCATATGTAGGTCTAGCATTTTAACAATTATATTAAACATTACAATAAAATTTAGTTTGGATACTTTGGGGGAAATTTGAAGGATTAATGGTTTTCAGCTTCATCTCAGGATCAAAAGTTCAAAGTTGTTCTAATTGAAACACGAATGCATTTTTATTTCTAGATGGTTGAACTTGTACGGGTTCTGTGTTTTCCAGTAAACCGAAAGGCAGTTGTTTTTATCCATGAAATTTTAAAATTTCCTTTTTTCTTTGTTTTATTTAAAAAGGAACAAGTTTCAATTTTGTGTTTTTGTTATTTTTGCAAAACTCTTCCCAAAGGTAGGCCGAAGGACATAAAACGTATTTTTTTTTACCATAAAGCAGAAAAAACATTTTCTGCTTCCCGAAGTGTGTGACATGAGCATAAAACATCGCTTTTACTACATAAAAATAAAAAGTAAAAACTGAAAAGAAAAAAAAATCTTAAATTGCAATTGAACTCCGCAGCTACTGGAGTGTAAAGCTCTTTGACCGCGTTTCTGTCCGCTTCAAAAGGGATACGATCCCCAACGCCTCGTTCCCCCCGTTCTGCATCCCCTCTAATACGGTGTTTGGAATAAATTCGAGAAGAAACCTCCACTCGAGATGCTATTCCAGCATCCCTTGTTGATTTGCAATGCAAAAGCGTTGAACACTGGCAGAATTCTGATTATGCAAAGGAACTCTCAGACCTCGCAATCGTACGACAGTTTGCCTTTCATATACGGAGCACCCTGTGCGGGGGACAAGTCATGGCCAGGATTTGGGGCGAGTTTATCCGCCACCCCCACAGCTTTTAGGGCATTTTCCCATGTTGCCAGGAACAGATGGGGGGATGTTTTTTTTTTGATAGTTCGGGAAATTTATTTCCGGGAAACGTTAAACTACATGTCATTGTCGGAGAGAGTTTTATTTTTGCGTATCCTGGTCAGTTCTACAATCAGTAAATTCAGCTCGCTGACAATAAGGGGCTGGCAATGCTATACTACACTGTCCATCGTAGCCCTGACCCATTAGAATGAACTCCATTTGTCTTCGTCCTGGAATTGATTAATCGGGCGATAGGACAAATTTGTCGAGGGTTCTTATTTGGTACAAACTTTCGACCCTTGTCACATGCCCATTTCGTATATTATTCTTTGGCTGTTGCCGAAAAACGTATGGATTCCTTCATACATGGGTAAAATGGATACCGGTGACGGGCTTCTTATGTTCCGACATGGAATCAAGGAAAGTGATATCCGTATTTATTTCGTTGTGTTATTTTCTTTCTAGAAAACTTAATGGAAGATGATGTTTCTCATGGTAAATTCTCTTTTCTATGGTTTATGTAATGAAAACTGATTGATCTGATTCCGTACGATTCTGAGATAAATTAGATAGCGAAAAAGGTTACAGCATTTTGGATTTCTCTATTTCGGTGCTATACAGACGTGATGTATTAGTCAATTAATTAAACTCAAGCGTTTCTTCGAAGAAAAATATGAGGTTTTCCGTCTTTTATAAAATAAAGCATATTTCTGTGAGGCTAGTACATGTTAACTAATTAATTCTGCCTGAGATAAGTTTTATAATTCAACATGTCGATTAGGTTGGCCATTGGTAATACGAATCAATAACGATCCTGTGTTTTTGTGTAGTCCATACATCACAATCTCTGGAAATTGTTAAAGATGATTGAAGCTCCTCGGCGTATTGGATTTCTTATTCTTTCTATTATATTCATTATTCTCCCTAATGCATCCCCTATTTGATGTAACGGAAATTACGTGAGGCAATAAAGCCATATATATTTAAAGATTACAATGATTTGAATATTAATTGAATCATTGTAATCTTTAAATAAATATAATATTAATCACGCTGGCCCAATTTATTTTGCAATATTTCTGAAACTAATTTGTGTACTTGCTGGTATAAGTTTTGATATCTGTTAGTAATAACACTGGCCAAAGTGATTTTTGACATCCTGCTTACCTGTCTTAAAAATTCTCTCTAGACCAGTGATTAGTTAGTAAAGCCCGTATTTTGTCTTATCGATATTTGAAAACACAGCATCGTTTAAATTGCCTTAACGATATAAAAATTTTTGTTGTGATTTTTATAATATTCGTTAGCTTAAAAAAACCAGTTTCCTTCCGTTTGCTGAGTCATTCCCCAATTATTGCACTGAGTAAAGCTCAAGTTTCACCTTGAATTATTTCACCTGACTGAGATGACCATCAGGTGTTTGGCTATGCCTTAGTACCCAACTTCTCTCCGCAAGCGCGAAAAGGCATTTATATTAAGAATTCATAATGCAAGTTGGCAGAATTACTCATAAGTCAGGTTGAGAGGTAAAATCGGTATCAAAGAAGAAATTGCTCGGGCTTGGTAAAAACAATTATTTAAAACCAGGGGCGGATCCACAAAAAAATCTTGCGGGGGAGGGGGGAGATGATGTTATCTGAAATAGTATTACAGTTAAAAATGATAGTAACAAAATTTACTCCCTAAAAATAAAATGATTCTCCGAGTGAAAATAAAAGATGGCCTTACAACGGACGAAAACCGCCCGTGTATGAAACATATTCCTAGGACCTGTGCCGGCCATCAGAAGGAGGTTTGCCGGACTGTACCGCCGTGTACTTATTGAAAAAACATCATGAAATCTGGTGTTCATGTCTTCGTATTCAAATAATACAAAATTTTTATCAACGTTTTACTTTTTTCGATTGGTTTTTTTTTCTTTGATAAAAAAACAAAATTTCCCACTAACGTATAAATCAACACCAAAAATCAAGTGTGCCTTGCTTTCAAAAACCGACGACTGGAGAACCTGGTTTTCGTATGCATCGATAGCCTTTTAGTATGATAATCGAAAGGCCGATTAGACATAACGAAAATGATCAAGCTCCCACAAACCACACTCAATACATCGTGTGTTTGGCTCACATTTACCGTCGTACGGGAGTTTTTGGGGTCGCTGATAACGAATTTAGTGTCCATTTTTTTCATAAAAAAGATGGCGGCTTGAAAATGGGGGCCGAAAGTAGAGAAATATCCTTCAATTGCCACAAAACTTTGTATACGTAAGTTTTTCTGTTCGTTGATTACGAATTTAGTTTTCATTTTTTCATAAACAAGATGGCGGCCTTAAAATGTTGACCGGAAGTAGTGAAATGTCCTTCAATTGCCACAAAACTTGGTATACGGGGGGTTTTCGGATCGCTGATTTCAAATTAAGCGGCCTTTTCCTAGTAACAAAATAAAATTTTGAATAAAAACTTGTAAGGAAATCACTCTTGTAAATATTAGCCATGAGTCAAAATTTCTTAAGCGGGCCACTAAAAATCGACTATTAGATTTTAATATATCTATTAACATATTTTGGTAGCTTTATAGGTTAAAAGTAATACCCTAAAACGGTTTTTGAAAATTTGAATTTTTCAAAAATTTATGGGCGATTGAAAATTTCGGGTACTTTTCTTTAAAATTACAATATCTCAGCGAATAATTACTGGATTTCAATGAAAATTGGACTGTATGTTAAGGAACAGATGAGGAACAAAAAAAATAATTCACATAAAAAAATATATAATTTGTTTATAAATAATTAGTTTTACAATAAACAAATGGTAATTTAACTAAATTCTCGGTGTTGTAGGAGACATTTTTTTTCCAAAAAATATTCGTTAAACTATCAACTAAATGACTACCCAAAAAAATTTTAGTGCTCTAGCACGCATACGCGTTGCTTGCATTTGAGGAGCTGGGGAGAACATAACCGAACTTGTCCAAAAAACTTCCCTTGAATTTTCATCGTTTTTTAACATCCACAATCACAATTGTTAGGGATTTTGACCTCTAAGTAAATGTTAATCATAATTTTTTTTAAAAATAGTGTTTAGTGAGTAGAATATGTTAAAAAACAGAGGGTGTGTGTACTTATGTACGCGCAGTAGAAGTTATACTTCTTTGGCGTGATTTTAAGATTAAATTTTAATTTGCATACAAATAAAATATTGGATTTTTTTATTTTCATGCTTTGTCAGGGGAAGCATTATGATGCCGACACGCTCCAGCCTGTCGGTTATACCGGATTCTTATCCTAACTAAAATCATCTACTAGTCGACTCATTTGGTCTAACTATAATGGTCTTAAGACGGGCTTTAAGATCCAGATCTCTTAAAACTGCCTAATTTTCCTTCAAAACGTAATGAATGTTAAGCTTTATATGCGTCGCCAGCTGGATTTGCTTTTATCTACCTGATAATGCTGCTGGTATTTTTAAGCCTTACTCTCTTGATTTGGTTTCATTCCGCCTTAGCTTCTGATTGAAGATATTTAGCTATTTAGCGATCGTACCATTTTAGTCTATGACGTTCTTTGCTCTTAACCGTGCCTTTAGCTGGCGGTTACAGCACAGCAGTTTGCTCGGTTAATCTCCGGCGTTCCAAAAGGACCTGGTCTGTGTTTTCTATCACATTTAGAAATGCCGTGCATTGCGTAGACTCGTCCGAATCTTCGATGGTATGCCCTCGTAACTCACCTCTCCAAACTCTCTCGTGACCCATTCCTCCACGTTTGTTATGAGCCTGTGGGTTTATGGACCTGGGTGTATTGTGTATGTAGGTAACAGGTGTGAGCAATATCCCAATATTCTTCGATTTTTTAGCACAGTCCCAATATTTTAGCATTTTGGTCATATTTTGAACCTACATATCTTCTAAACGAGGTCACTGAAGTTTTCCTGTTCTTGATAACATAAAAAAGAATACACATTTACCTAAAAGATGAACCGAATTATATTGCTCTGCGATAATTAGTTTAGGAGTTATTCAAGTTTAAGTAAATATTAAAAAAATACATTTTTTCCTTCGGAAACACTATATTTTAGTGGATAGTGGGGGAGCCCACTCTCTAGCACAATTTTTCTCTCCATAAACATCCAGGAATCACCCCTGATAACTTTAGCCAGGTAGTCCAACAGAGGGTTTATTGAACGTCTGATGACCGTATACAAGTTACGATTTAGGGGATATGAGTATTTTAAATCTTTAAAACGGCGATATCTTATGAACGGTGATTCGTAAGGGAAAATCTATAATACAATTTTTTGTCGATAATCGCATGATCTACAAACTTTGTAAACAATATTTTATGATAGGACTTGCCGTTTAAGAGATATTAGCCAAGAACAGAATTTTCTCTTTTTAGGGGGCTGTTTTTAGGTGTAGCG
This sequence comes from Thereva unica, assembly GCA_949987705.1. Lineage (NCBI taxonomy): Eukaryota > Metazoa > Arthropoda > Insecta > Diptera > Therevidae > Thereva > Thereva unica. Next base: position 204,943,257 of record OX465281.1, on the reverse strand, counting down.
TAACACCCATTTTCCGAAACTTTTTTTAACATATTCTACTCACTAAAAACTATTTAAAAAAAAAAAATATGATTAACATTTAGGTAGGGTTCAAAACCCCTGCCTCTCCTCAAAATGCAAGCAACGCGTATGCGTGCGAGAGCACTAACATTTTTTTGGGCAGTCATTTAGTTGATAGTTTAACGAATATTTTTTGGAAAAAAAATTTCTCCTACAACACCGAGAAGTTAGTTAAATTACCATTTGTTTATTGTAAAACTAATTATTTATAAACAAATTATATTTTTTTTTATGTGAATTATTTTTTTATGTTCCTCTTCTGTTCCTTAACATACAGTCCAATTTTCATTGAAATACAGTAATTATTCGCTGAGATATTGTAATTTTAAAGAAAAGTACCCGAAATTTTCAATAGCCCATAAATTTTTGAAAAATTCAAATTTTCAAAAACCGTTTTAGGGTACTTTTAACCTATAAAGCTACCAAAATATGTTAATAGATATATTAAAATCTAATAGTCGATTTTTAGTGGCCCGCTTAAGAAATTTTGACTCCATGTAGTCCAACAAGTGATTTATTGAACTTCTGATGATCTTTACAAATCACGAATGAGTGGATATGAGTATTTTAAATCTTTAAAACGGCAGCTTAAAATGGCAGCTCGTACGAGAAAATGAAGAACTTTTTTTTTTCGGAAATGTATAATCTCCAAACTGTGTAAACACTATTTCATGATAACACTTACCGTTTAACATGTATTTGCAAAAAACTGATATTTTGATATATTTTTCGACTTAATTTACCTGTACTGTTTCCGAACTCAACAAAGATAAAGCACATTCCGAAAAATTTTATGCAGCAGGTTTACAAAACAATATTGATATATACATATTATATAATACATACATAACATATGTAATATGAATTCATAAAAAGGTTATTTATACATAAATACGGTGGGAATAAACCATAAAATGATGCACTTTTAAATAAAAACGTCCACCGATTAAAAGATCGCAAAAACTCTCAATTTTTGTTGTTTAAATTTTGTGTAGACATGTTTAAAGAACATATTAAGAAAAATTTAAAGCGGGACCTAGTGAGACTTCTTTTTTGTAGGGCTTCTTTAACAAAAGACTTTCCAGCCAAATAATAAAAATTCTTTCATTAATTAATTAACATATACAGATATGAAAATCGACAATATTGCTTATAGAAATGTTTTCTGCCTATCTTGAGGATCAGAATGCATTTTTAATTTAATAACTTTGAACAAGCTTATAGGGCGCAATATGGTTTAGTGCACCGGCGCAAATAACCCAAGCGCCGGTATTTTTCAAGTTCCACCACAATCAGTAATCAATGATGGAAATAAACCTTAATCATTGATGGACAATTGTTCGAATCCAACAAGAACTGTCGTAATATGGGACATATGTGATGTTGACAAGATGGAGTGATTGTAATTATTAATGGAACTTCAAACACACCCAAGCTAATAAAAGTGTATTAAAAAACAAATGTTTTATCACCATCATTTTCATCTTGTCTTCTCGAACGTCATGCAATCTTCAATATAGAAAATTTCCCTCGGGAGCGATTCATGGATCCGAATCCCAGTCAATGACATGGAACTTTGCATTTCCATTTTTGGTTATAATTGCTGCATAATTTTCTTCTATTTTCCACAGAAATCTCTTTCCTTCTGTTGGCGATAAACCATTTCCTGTGAAAAAACTAAAGCTGCGTTTAACGTAGTGGTGGCGTATGCTGTCTTTCATTCTTCTGCCTGGTCTTTTTCGACCAGAGCATAGTGTCAGACATTGTATTCTTCAATGGAATCGTCCTCAGTATAAAGGTAGGTTGCCCCCTCTGAGCTTCGAGTTTTCTACGAAAAACAACAAGGTTTCGTTCTCTATCACAAATTTGAGATTTGTTGGCAAAACCTGTTGCTATTGGTATTGGATCTATTTTAAAAGTTTTCTGCCCTTGCCATTCATTTTTACGAAAAGAGTTACAGGGATGAGAACAACATTTTTGATGTAAGCATAATGGTCTATTCTTGTACGATATCCCAGATATGTATGTGAAACCCATTTATTTCAAAAGAAGACGTTAGAAATCCCAAAGCTTTTTCTGCGAAAATTATTTCCAGGAAGGTATAATAAAGCAAGGAGCTCCTAAAAGTTTAAAAGGACATAAAAGGACTTTTACTATTAAAGGCTCGCGCACATTAGGGCGGGCCGCACCGCACTGCATTGCATAACAAAAATCCTCCTACATCACTTTCGAACATTTTACATGAACTATCGCACACTACAGGCAGGCCGCACCGGGCCGCATCGCAGCGCACTGGCGGATCGCTTGCTAGGCGTATTTTTGCGGCGATGTTATGTGTGTGATGCGGCCCGCCTCAGTGTGCGTTGGAAATCGCAGTTATCGGACGTTGTTGCTCGCGATTTTACTTTAATTATTGACTCGATGTTCAACAACAGCAACTCAGGTAATTTGTTATTTTAATGTAAATCGTACTGTGCTTAATTATTTTACTATTTTTTTCACTTTCGCTTTTATTTTACTATTTTTTTCGCTTTGACTGATTCATTATTGCTTTGCGGCGCGGCCCGCTGCGACTCCTTATGTGCTTTGGCGCAATTTTGCAATGCGATGCGCTGCGGCCTGTCGCGGCTGTAGTATGCGCGAGCCTTAAATGTAAATTGCACAGAATTTTACTGAGACAGTAAATGGAGCACTCTGATTTCTGATTGATTAATAAAAATGATTATTGAGCTAAATTTGTTTGATTTTCTATAAGAAATGGTTAATGCACTTAAATTACTTTTTATACACTTTATATTAGCTCCCTCTGAATGTTGTATCTTGAGTTGTATGTAAATAAAGCATGCAAGTTGATTTTGGCCCACTTTCATATAACCGATCTACTTTTAATTTTGCACATATGCATAGTTCGCGTGACATTACAATCTGACATTTTTGTAAAAAAAAATCAAGATGGCGGTTCCTAGATGGCGGGCGATTTATGCAATTGTGTTCCCCAACTCCCTCACATGGATGTCACGGAAATTCTGAAACTTTCGAGCAACAGAGAAAAAACCATACAAAAACATAAAAGACCTTCCAAGGGCACTTTCGCATTGACGTTGGGATGTAAACGCGGCTTTATGATGACCAAACCGTTTTTGAGTTGCAAATTATAGGGTGAAAATCCGAGTACTTCGAGGGATTCAAAACTTCGGGCTTCGAGGTGCATCATGGGAGACCCCAACGACCTTCGTGCAAAAATACAAAGTTGTGCGATGATTTTCCACGAGCCATCTAGGAGTGGCTTTAAAAATTAATAGAATAGCCTATGTTCTAAGTTTTAATGTAAATAGCACATGGTTAAAATTTCATAAAGATCGGTTGCACGGTATAGGAGCCTATTGCGAACATAAATACATACACACATTCATTTTTATATAACGAACGAACGTTCAACCAGAATGAGAGGGAGATCTCTCTTAAGGAGTCGTCCATAATTTACGCGAGGAGATTTTTGCGATTTTTTTTACCCCCTTCCCCTTGGTGAGATTTGGCTCGACCCCTCCCCACCCCTTATCCAACGTAAGATTATTTAAATTTTAAAATACACTAAAAATATGTGTTTACGGGCTTAACCACAGCAAGTCGGGCCGGTCAAGTGTAAGATTTTATTTGAGATAATTGATAATTTGGACTCCATCTTGCCCCTCCTCTATACCACTCGCTTTTTGCGCTTGTAGTCAAGCCCGCCACATTACCTTGCGGGGCCCGTGGTAAAATATGTTGATAATGATATGAATGATAAGCAAAAAATTAAAACAAATTTTAGTTAAAAACTCACAATCCGAAATCCGCATCCAAGCAAATTTCTGCAAGACCTGGATCCGAGACAAAAAAAGAAAACACGCGCCGGCCCTGATGTCTTGGTGCGGTGGTGTGGTAAACCAAAGTATAATTGGGGGGGGGGGGGTCGAGCCGAATCTCTCCCAATCTCACGTGGGGTTCCGGCAAATATCACGTAATTTTTTTTATTCAACAGTGTAAAATTGGGAGAAAACTATGTTAAATTAAATAAAACATGTTTCTCCAGTAAAGACCTCCGTTTACTTACCCAAGTCGGCCGGTAGGGCCCGATGAAGGCCACAGATTACTTAGTCTGACTAAGGGATGATACTGCAGGTGAAGTGATGATTCCATACAGACCCTCAGGCGAAGACGACACCTTAGCATAGCTGGTTGTTTATTCAAGTGCAAAAATAATCATGGCCTCAATGCAAACTTCAAATGCGGCTCCAGACTCACGCCGTGTACGAACAAGCGCGAACGCGAGCGCGGATGGTTTTCGCACCTAGCTCGCGCATTACTTTTCGTTCCAAGTGTTTACGGCGTGAGCTCTTGCTTTGAATTCACGACTTAAGAGTGAATAGAAGTTTAGATCTTCAGGCAAGAACTGACGATAAATGCCCAAACGCATAAAGATTTTGGCCAGTTTTCTACAGCTGCAGGCCCCATACGGCCGGTGAGTGTGTGGTGACACTTGGCGTCAAGGCGAAAACTATCAGGCGATGGCCTGTCGGCGACCTGAGTGTAAATGGGGGCCTTAGATATCACTAAATCGTGCACAAATTTTTTTACGCAGTTATGCGAACTCCAGAAAGTAGCATAGTAGTCCCCTATTGTTTAGCCTCCACCTTCCAACCAAACGGGCGAATTCTGCGGCGTACAACCCAAGTAGCACTGACCTGAGAAAAGGCCTTTAGAATATAGAACTACAGGATTACTCGATTTACGCGTGGGACAGATTGCAATTTCTTATGTGGCTTACATGGGATATAAATTCAAACCTAGTAAGGCCCGTTTACGTTCCAAATTGGAGCTCTTTTTTTCGCACAGCAATTCGTATGTTTTTCTCTTTGTTACATAAACGTGAATAAACGTGTTGGTGGATAGAGAGCGAACCATGCAAACTTCTATACGATAAAACAATTCAAATTTGCGTTCACACTTTGCTTTTAGAATGTCAACGGCCCTAAATTCTGAATTCTGACTTGAATGAACATTATACTCGGCACTCGATTTGATCCTATAAGCAATGATATGAGTATAAGGACTCGGTCAAAAGTATCGAGTACGGATACGAGTAGAATCGCCAAATTCCTGAAGTGTGCCGCCAAATTTTAGAAATGCAAAATTATTTTGTATGTATAAATTATTGGAACAAGAACGCGACGGGAAAAATATTTTTGCCGCAATCATTGGAGCGTGTCCCCGGCATTATTGTTATGCCGACTCAATTATTCTGCCGAGCCGAATCTAACATACCGCTATACCGGCGATAATTTTTCTTAGATCTACTACACAAAAAAAGGGGACCAACTTGTTTGTTCCAACTACAGAGGAACTATGTTACTGAATGTAGCATTTAAAATATTCTTGTATATCCTGTATATTCGCTTATTGCACTAGCATGAAAGAGCAATTGGAAATAACCACTGCGAATTCAGGAAACAAAAGTCCACAACCGATCCCATATTCGCATTGAGACAGGCAATTGAAAAGACGAAAGAGTGCAATATAGAGACCCACCTCTTTTTCATTGAGTTTAAGACAGTAAGATCATACACTAAGTTCAAAAATCTACGAAGCAATGGTGGAACTGAACTTTCCAGACCAATTACATAATTCAAATCACTAAAACCTCATTGAGTCGAATGATAAACGGAGTGAGAATACGGAGCAAATTCTAAACAAGTCTATTCAGCTAATGACATATGCAGATGATACAGTTGTCATAGGCAGGTCAATGACTGCAGCAGGAAGCATATGTAGCGTTAGAAAAAGCTGCCTAGCCCGACCGTCAAATGTGGTCCCCGAGTAGATTGCCCTATAAGGCCCACACCGAGTATCTTATCCCTCATTCGCACCTCGTCATATAGTCCATTCAAAACGCGGGGGGGGGGGGTGTTCCAAAATAACACCGTTAAGAAAATCGAACCCTAAAGGTTTATGGGGTCGATGATCACGAAAATCGGGCTCCCGCGGTCTTAAAACATGGGCGTCACCCCTAAAAATGAAAAAACACCCCTTTTTAGGGGGTTTTCGCTATTATTTCAATAATAATGAAAACGAATGCGATGAAATGCACTTTTTTAAATATTTATTTGCGAAGGTGGTTGATTTGTACTAAATTAAGGCGAACTTTATGATAAGGGGTAGTCCTAAAGGGTTGAAACTACCCCTTAATCGGCCAAAAATGGAAAAAATGGTAAATTTTTTTTTTTCAAGTTTATGCTTCAAATTCGATTGTGAGCGTGCTGTCAGGCAAAAATAAATTATTTTCCAACCTTAAGGGGTTAAAACTACCCCTACAATAATAAAAATCAACTTTATATACATAAAAAAAATTGCAAAAATTTTTTTTTGCTTTTTGTTTGAAATTTGGTTCAATAGGTATTATCAGCAAAAAAAATGTTTTTTTCAACCCTTAAGGGGGTAAAACTACCCCTACATTGTAATTGAAACAAATTAAAATTTATTGTTTTTAATTTAAATTTTATTTTCCATTTTTAATCATTAAAACATTTGGAAAATTTCACTATAAACCCTTTTGTACAGAGATTAAACCACCCCTAAAGAGAAAAAAAAATAAAAAATATATTGAGAAATATTTCATTTCGTGGAATCTTTAAATAAACTCTGCATTTTTGTAAAAACGACAATCACACAATAATTGGGAAATACACTGCCGGTCACTTGATTTCCCTCACTTTAAATTTTCACATGAATTGCACTGGGATGATAGAATTTCTTGGAAACCACTTCCACCAATTTTTTTAGCTCTTTTTATGTGTTTCTGATTACTAAAAAAATCGGAAATAAAAAAGATGGCAATTGCGGTTTTTTGGATTTTAGTCGTTTTTACAATGGGACACTTGATTACCCTCACCTGTGAGAATAGATAATAACAAGCCAAATTTTTAATGTTTTTCAATTTTTTTTATTACTAATACTTCGTATGACCTCCCTTGTTACGAACCACTTCAAAAAGTCTATTTGGTATAGATTGGTACAAGTTTTGCGTGAAGCTCACCGGTATGTTCTCAAAAGCATCCTCGATGGCAGTAATTAGGCTTTCTCTATTGCCTTCCCTCTGAGTAGATTTTTCGTGAAAGCCATTTCCAGACATTCTCGATTATATTTAGATCGAGAGAAACCGCTGGCCAATCTAGAATGTCTATGTTGTTTTCGCGAAACCACTGCTTTACACAACCTGATGTATGAATAGGTGCGTTGCCATGTTGGAAAATCCATCTCCGATCTTCAAACATTTCGGAGAAATGTATCGTTTCTACTTCCAGCAGCTCTTTGTACTTTTCCCCGGTCTGTCGACCTTCCAAAATGCCCAAATCTATCGCACCATGAAACGAAATGGCAGCCCATACCATAACACAACCAACAGTGCTGTGACGACGGGATAAAAACAACTCCGACTTCCTCAAATCGTGGAAATAATGCTGGAACTCATCAGGACCATCCTGATTGAACTTCTTTTCGTCCGAGAAGATGACTTGTTGCCACTCGTCTTTCCAAGCAAGATGACTTCTGCAAAATTGCAGTCTAGCAATTTTGTGATGCTCAAGTAAATGAGGTTTCTTGTGGAGTTTTTGCCGTTTAAGATGCGGACACAGTTGAATTATTCTTCGTACTGTTCGTACACTTGCAGAAGTCGCTGTTTTCGCCTTTATTTTTGCTGCAGAAGCAGCAGAATTTGACGCTTCACACAAAATTGACCTTCGTTCTCGCTCCGTTGTCGCTGATGCAGTGCGTCCTCTTCGGTTTCTTCCATAATTTTCTTGGTTTTTTAAAAAATTATTGATGGTCCAAGGATCTCTGCCAATTTTTTGGGCGATTTGCCTGTTGGAATACTATTCTTGTTTGAAAGCAACAATTTTTCCAATTTCGACTTTATTTAATGTTTTTCCCCGTCCCATATTTTTTCTAGTGTAGTAAAAGTACTAATCACGTCTTTAGACGACTGGCAACAACACCAAAAAATTCTATTTATATTGAAGCACGTTGTAACTTGAACGATCCAAACAAACTGTTGAGGGTAATCAAGTGTCCCATTGTAAAAACGACTAAAATTCAAAAAACCGAAATTCCTATCCTTTGTGTTTTTGATTTTTTTCCGAGTAATCAGAAATCACATAAAAAGAGCTAAAAATTTTGTAGAAGTGGTTTCCAAGAAATTCTATCATCCTAGTGCGATTCATGTGAAAATTTAAAGTGAGGGTAATCAAGTGACCGGCATGTACCCTAATTTATTTAAGGTACTTCTGACATTATCCACCCCATTGGGTGGTCCGTTTTTTTAAAATGACATTAACGGAGGCAAAGTAATAAAATTAAGATATTGCACCCGAATTTGTTTTTTAGTAAATTTTAATTGCAGTTACTTGAAGTAATAAACTAATTTAGTGAGGAATGTAATGTGATATACGATTATACAAAAAGGATTTTTTTAAAAAATGAAGTCAGTTTGAATTAAATACGAGAGTGTTCATAATATCCTTTCGTTATTTCAAATTTTAATAAAGATAAAATAGTGAGACATTGTGATTTGCTGTGCTGTGGATTATTGTTTTATAATTTTAATACTAAAATAAATAAATAATTCGTGGTATTCAATACTACAGTGTTAGATTCTTCCGACACCCACAATCGAATTTGAAGCATAAACTTGAAAAAAAAAATTCAATTTTTTCCATTTTTAGCCGATTTAGGGGTAGTTCCAACCCTTTAGGACTACCCCCTATCATAAAGTTCGCCTTAATTTAGTACAAATCAACCACCTTCGCAAATAAATATTAAAAAAGTGCATTTCATCGCATTCGTTTTCATTGTTATTGAAATAATCGCGAAAACCCCCTAAAAAGGGGTGTTTTTTGCATTTTTAAGGGTGACGCCCATGTTTTAGGACCGCGAAACCTCGATTTTCGTGATCAGCGACCCCAAAAACGTTTAGGGTTCGATTTTCTTAACGGTGTTATTTTGGAACACCCTAACGCGCGTTTTGAATGGACTAATACGGAAATGCCTCATTTGATCCCCCGGAGAAAAAATCTTTTCTCCTCGATTCCGAGTGGAAAAGGGATTCCGAACAGTTTGAGAAATTCGGCGTGGATATGTGAATAATAACTGCGGCTGTGTCGAAAACTTTATATTTTTAAACGCAAGCATCGTTTTACCATTACGGTCTCCCAACTGAGAACTAATTACCTCCAATGCTTCTTAACCCCTGTAATCGAACCAGAACCGGTCTATTGAGTATGCTAAATGATATCCTTCACGGTCACCAACATAATTGCCTGAAACATGAAGCAATACATCAAAAGTAAAGCTTTGTATGAGTTGAACTAAAGCTTTATGGCCCGGCTTCACCGACCTCAGTGCAATAATGTTCAGTATAATTTACGTAAGTGCCTTCATCGGCAGTTTATATTCAATTCAACTATATCGACTTCATTGAGGTGCCGAAAAAAGAATATTAACGAAGAAATGCTCTGAAAAAAATTTCATAATATTCGGTCGGGCCTTTTTTGTTTAAATAGAAAAATTTCGGCTAATTGTCAGAAAGACCTTAAATTGACAAGTTTTGCTAATATCTAATAAACTCGATGGAATGAGACCCGTTCTAAACGAAGTGATCTTTTTTGGGTCCTGCACAGCGATAGCCTTCGAACAAAACATCCCTTGTCAAAATCCGACAACCTTTCAAAATCGTTCAAAAATTTCGTTACCCTTTACAAACAGCACGAATTTTTCAAACCTTGGATTTGCACTTTTTGACGGGGAATTGTTTTCTACCCGTGATACAGTTTCAGAAAATTGCGGTTCATCCCGGGATTTCCAGTAGTTACCGCAAAATTTGTTCTTTTTGGTCAAGTCTGACAAGTACTTAACAGTTATAGTTTTGCTAATATCTCCGGAAAGCTTTGGAATTTCCAAATGAAGTCATTCGCTTCTCAGTTTGTCAATGGCGCTTCAGCCCGCTAAATATGAATTGGAACACCCGCTTTAGTGCAGCGAACGAAATACGGAGGAAATGTTTGTTTGCTAACGTTCAGGAAAAACAAATTCTCTACAAAAATCTTGTGGATTTACTACTATTATAGTTATTTGAACTAGCTCCTCTCGGGATTGCTTTGTCATCAGTTCTGATACTAGCCAATTTTCCACTAGTGCTAAACGTATAACTATTTTGTAAGAAGTCAGTTTATTCCATCTTCGTTCATCATACTGGGAAGTTAATCGTGTGGACCGAAGGGGTCAAACCCACATCCCAACTAGTTTTGTTATTCTGAAGAGATACATACAAAAGTTAATGAAAACTTAAAAATATGCTTTTAGACAAAGGGCTGCAAAAATTTTTAGATATGGGGCAAATCGTTTGTAAAATTTTTGGAAAATATTAAAAATTTTGAGAAAAATCATTTCCTTATAGTGATGGACTATAAGGACGGTCTTAAATACACCGTTCGTGCAATTAAATTTATAAATTTTCATTCATTTCAGTAAGCGTTTATATTCCCTGGTAAAAATTAGACATCTACTTTTCGTTTTATATCTACTGACACTCACTAATAATTTTAATAACTGTGATTATCCATTTTTCATAAACCTACTAAATGTTTCGTTTAAATCATACATAGTTTTTTGTGACAAATCCACAGCGAAGTTCGATAAAATTGAGTTTTTTTTTTGGTCTACAGCACCACCTACATGACTATAAACTAATAAAATGAGCAGCATATAAAATATGCATATAAACAAATAAATACTTTATATTATTTCCGCGAAATTTTTTAATGATTTATAAAGCCGCCGAAGAGCCATAAAAAATCAAGAAAATGATATTTTTCACTTTTAATTAAGTAAATGTTTATGTTCTCCTGAGTATAATTATTAAATAATATAATTTAGTGATAGAATCAAAACATGTTCCACCGAAGTAAAAAAAATTGTATTTCAGCATTGCACGGCCGAGGATTGAACTTGGTTCCGCGGGGTAGGATTCCAGCGCCTTACCTCTAGGCTATCTACATATATATGGACTTTATTAGAAATCTCTTTTTTGTTGTTAAATATACTTCCAGTTAAAATTTCCAGAACACTTTCTCAGTTTTAGGCCTTTTGAGCAAGAGCTACATTTTGAGATATGGCCCAAGTCTGTAGCGGCAGTACTTTCAGAGATGAAAGAATGTCACAGACGGACAGACGAACAGAGCCTCTGTATAAGCTTTTTTTTTTTTGAAAAAGCTAAAAGGACGTTACCCTGAGTGCTAGTCTTTCACACAGAGTGAGAAAAACCTTGAGATATTTTAGTACCGCATAATGCACATGGCTCTTCATAGTTACGACTGAACCTTTTCCAGGCTAGAAGTTAACATGATATTTAATTTTTTGTGCAAACTTAGTTAAAATATTTTTGTAAAACCTTACAAACATTCTGGAGACTACATATCTCGCAGTTTATTTTTAAATGCACTTCTTATACTCATATCAAGTCATTGCATCCTGCTAAAAACTACCCCAACAAATTTACACCGAAACTGAATACAAGAAAAAATGTCCATGATTTTTTTTTTCTAACTAAGCCGTCACTACACTTTTCTATAGAGCGACAAAACCTAAGAGTCACCAAAAGTTAAATTAAATTCTTGAAAATCGTTCGTTTGCTGTGAAATGTAAGCCCTAAAGCGTAAGACGGACGTGAAGGAATCCTTGCTGAACAGGATAAGGATAAAATGTCTTAGAAAAAAAAAAGAATTTCTGAAGGAAATGGAAACGGTTTAAGCTTCAATGGATAGTGAATAAGGGGAAGCTCTATAAGAGAATTAGCCAGGGGTAATAATTTCCTACAGCGTAAGCGTGCAGCGTGGTAGTACTAACAACAATGGGATTACGAAGGATGCGATGAGCACAGTATAAGTTCACACTGATGCCCTTTGATCTCGCTCGTAAGGAATTGAGTTACGAAGGTCATAAAAATGTTACGAGAATTCTGGCGACAGATGCCGGCGCATAATATTCCAGTATATACTAGGAATGGAGGAGGGTAGCACTGTGATAGAGCAATGAAGGATTGCTTGTGTGCTCTTATCGGGGAAAAGGGTTCAATCCCCTTCAGGGCTTGTGTGTAAAAACTTTCAAGGATATTTATGCAGATGTGTTGCCCTTCCGCAACATTTAACTAGATATAAAAGTCATTAGTGCTCTGAAGCAAAAGATAAGGCAACAGCACTATCTCCACGAGAAGTTGTGTTTCGGTTGGGAGTCCTCCCCCTCCACTTCCCCTATCGGGGATGCAGGAAGTACAAACTCATGCTTGAATGGCCTACAAAACCGATTCATAAACACAGAAGCACTTAAGCAATAAATTATTTCATGTAAATAATTAACAATCAGAAGATAGTGGAATCCTTCTAGATGAACATTTTCGCCCCAATCTTACAACCCTTTTCTTGGCAGTCATTTAACAAAGCAACAAACGATCTGCTATTTACAGCAAATCCCTGCGGTTTCCTCTTCATTAAACAAAATGGCATTCAAACTTTGTAAACAAAACTAAATCTAATTAATCACATCGACAGGTATCTCGGCCGCAACCCCATAAGGACGAGAGTTGACCTAACTAACGACCCAAAAATTTTACTTTCGAGCGGCGACCACTTTCCATTTATTTTGCCTTTGATTGACTTCGGACATCCCACAGCCCCGAAGACATTCGTAAGGGGTGGAAAACCATAGTCCGTCGTAGCCGGAGCCCCATAATTTATGAAGTCACAAAACTTGGGCATTAGCCACTGACCCTCAGGGACACCCAATTTATCGTCAATCACAATCGCAATCACACAATCAATTTTACGTAAGCCAATCAAATTAGACAACACTTTTGATCCAGGACGAATGGGTGGTGTTGGTGGGGAATTTGATACATTTTTGCTGGTGTTTAATTAAACATTCAGTCCGAGTCCATATTTGAATCTAGTAAGGTCCACACAATTTGGGGTGCTTTAATGACTGTTTACACCGACAGCCAGGTTGATTTATTAATTATTGTGGCTCGTACGCTTAAAGATAATTATTCAAAATGGATTACCCTTTGTCCGATATAGTATCTCTTATCTGTAAACTATGACCACGTTCTTCTACTGTTTGAGTTTGTCTCTTATTTGATTTTGGGAATAAATTGCTGCCTTGGCATTTTTATCTAATTTGAGTTGCCTAATGGAGCAATTTGGACGTTATACTAGCACCAACTGTTCCTGTCAGATATTGTGTACAAGATAGAACATAAGCATTCACGTGGTCAGCGATTTCTAATAGATTAATAAAATTATTCACTCTGGGGATTTTTCGCTGCTAAAACAACAGAGAAATAATTATGACGGGGTGAATTGGTGCTTTCGAAAGAGTTTGCTTATTTATTGTGTGTATAGTGGATGAAAATGTAACCTTACAGCCGCACACTGTAGTATTCATATACTTCATCGGTTTTTACTTTCTGTGACAAAGTAAGACAGTGAAAATGAAGTAACATTTGAAATACGATTTTTAAAACATGCCTTGATGTTGGTCCACACTAGAAGTGGCGCTTTCATAGGTGCAAATGGTGCATTTGTGCCGGGCGCAATTAGACAAGGGCGCAATTTTAAAAATTAAATTTAAAAAAAATTTAAATCTATTCATTCAGAATTCATTGTTATTTACACGATTTATTTTTCCAAAGGGTCGTCCATAAATTACGTGAAGCGATTTTTGCGATTTTACGACTACGCGATTACGCTAAAATTCTTCCTGTAGTTCTATATTCTAATGGCCTTTTCGCAGGTCATTGTTACTTGGCTTGTACGCCGCAGCATTCGTCGAGTCGCGCGTTTGGCTGGCCTGTGGCGGCTGAACAATCGAAGCCTGGTCGTGGCCTGAAAGTTTTCGTCTTGAAGCCAAGTATCACCACACACCTCCCCGGTCGCCAACTGGATGCGGTCTGCATTCCAAGAAAATTTACAATAATCTTTATGTGTGTGGGCATTCATCGTTACTTTGTTCCTGAAGATCTGAACCGTGATTTTAAGGCCAGAATTTACGGCGTGTCCAGTCGGACGTTAAGGCAAGGCGCAAGCTAGGTGCGAAAACCATCCACGTTCGCATTCGTGCTTGTTCGCAGGTGTTCACGGCGTGAGTCTGGAGCCGTCTTAAAACACAAATATATTGGGACGGAGGCAGTGACGACGGCCGCCTACGAGAGAATTTCGAATATATTTAATCTTTCCGCTCCGCCTGGCCCTTGTTGCAGCAAGTATGGGGGTCCGTGTATTTTAAAGGTATGTATTTCCAGCCACCAATCTGTTTGTGCCTTTAAAATTTTCTTTGACGCTATGAACATTTTTGCACCTGCTATGCTAAACTGTCGTCTTCGCGAGTGTGTCTGTAGTGTGTTATGACGTCACCAGCCGGATACCTGAAGTCCTAATCAATCAGTCAGACTGAGCATTGTGTGGCCTTTATCGGGCCATGCCTGTCGACTGTCTGTAAGTGAATGAGGGTCTTTAGTGGAAAAGCATGTTTAACTAAATTTCACCCAGTTTTCTAGCAATTGTAAACTGTTTCTTAAGGGAAAAAAATACGTTATATTTACCGAGACCCCACTCTCCAGAACGTGAGATTGAGTGAGATTCTCATAAAATGAATATTCAAGTTTTTGTGCTTTTGTCCATTGTTCTTCACTGCGACCAAAAAAAAGAACGCAATATATGGCATATTGCGCCCGTCTAAAAAAACCAAGCCAGCCCTGCCTCCTATGCCAGTAGAGAACCACGATCGTTTAATCCGACGCTCGTTGGATTTTTCTAGATCGACACTCGTTATGAAGGAAAAAATGAAACTCAACTGGATTTGCACAAAATATTATAATTATTTATAGCTATTATTTATATTACTGATTCATTCTATACACTCGTTTAAATTATTACGTTATTCCAAATTTTATCGTTCACTAAACAATGACTACTATCTACTCGCGTCCGGTCGTTCTAAAAGCTCAAGATTAACTAACTTCTTTTTCTCTTTTTTCTTTCTATCTTCCGACAGCCACCTACTTGAACGATTACATTCTTATTGTTTTGGGTTAGGGTGACCACTTTACATTATTGACGTGACAACGTCTATTAAAACGATGAACGCCGGCTGCATGCACGAAAAATGATGACTCATTGTCCCGTTATGTCCCGTTATGTCCCGTTATCTCCCGAAGTAATTTTAAAAATTTGATCGTAGTAATCTTAAAAATTTGATTAAAATTGTCAATATTAATTAGATTAAATTATTGTCAAATTGTCAACAATAAGCAAAGCAAGCCAAACACTCTGTCTCCTAACTGGGTGCCGGTGTATAAGAAAATAGTGAACATTACACTGACAAAAACTGTGAAATGCAAACGAAAACAGTTTCCTTGCGTTCCTGCTTGTGCTATCACCATTCACAAGTCGCAAGGTGGGACGTTTACTGTTATTATCTATAATATAAAAATAAGTCGGGTTTTCCTTCCAGACGCTATAATTAGAGAACGCACGATCCGATTTCCACGGTTTTGCATTCGTTGGAAAGGTCTCGGGCTCCGTGAGGTTTATAGCAAAAAAATTTCAACAGAAAAGCAGGCGCTTGGTCCATAGCAGCCATCTCAAGAGGGCGGATTACCATTTTCTTTACAACCCCTCGACATGGATATCAAATGAAAGGTTATGGTAAGTAGAACACCAAAAGCAATATAGTATACTCAATATATCGTTTAGTCCATGGCAGTCATCACAAGAGAGCAGATGACCATTTTCGTCACAACCCATTCGAAATGAAAGAGTATGATAAGTAGAACAATATAAGCAATATAGTATACTCAATATGTCGCTTGGTCCATAGCGGCCACCTCAAGAATGCGGATTACCATTTTCTTCACAACACCTTCGACATGGATATCGAATGAAAGAGTATGATAAGTAGAACACCATAGGCAATAAAGTATACTCAATATATCGTTTGGTCCATGGCGATCATCTCAAGCGGGCGGATTACCATTTTCTTCACAACCCCTTCGAGATGGGTATCAAATGAGAGAGTATGATAAGTAGAACACATAAGCAATATAGTATACTCAATATATATCGTTTGGTCCATAGCGGCCATCTCCAGAGGTTGGATTACCATTATTTTCACACCTCTCGATATGGATTTCAATTGAAAGGGTATGATAAGTAGAACACCATAAGCAATATAGTATACTCAATATATCGTTTGGTCCATGGCGGTCATCTCAAGAGGGAGGATGATCATTTTCTTCACTACCCCTTCGACATTGGTATCAAATGAAAGGGCATTATAAGAAGAATGCCATAGACTATGTCTTTAGATTCATGGCGGCCATCTCAAGAGGGCGGATTGCCATTTTCTTCACAACACCCGAGACATGGGTATCAAATGAAAGGCTTTGAAAAGTAGAACACCATAAGCAATATAGTATACTCAATTTATAATTTGGTCCATGGCGGCCATCTCAAAAGGGCGGTTTACCATTTTCTTCACAACTCCTTCTAGATGGGTATCAAATGAAAGAGTATGATAAGTAGAACAATATAAGCAATATAGTATACTCAATATATCGTTTGGTCCATAGCGGCCATCTCAAGAGGGCGGATTACCATTTTCTTCACAACCCCTTCGAGATGGGTATCAAATGAGAGAGTATGATAAGTAGAACACCATATGCAATATAGTATACTCAATATATCGTTTGGTCCATAGCGGCCATCTCAAGAATGCGGATTAATATTTTCTTCACAACCCCTTCGACATGGGTATCAAATGAAAGAGTATGATAAGTAGAACACCATTGGCAATATAGTATACTCAATATATCATTTGGTCCATGGCGGTCATCTCCCGAAATCAATTTTCCCAGATTTGTTCTTTTTTCACTATACCTTTTTCCTATCGCAGACTGTGTCCTCATAATCTTATTTTATTGAAAGGCGTTGCAACGCACGCGGGTTTTTTCATAAAAGTATGCAATCATTTCATCAATGTTTTCTCATGACGTTGTCACGTTAAACTATCGTCCGTAAACCCTCTTTACAGACAACAAATTTTTTTTGATTATTAGTGGTACCCTTTTGTTGCATTATTGTAATTATTTGCTACAATCGTATACTATGGTAGTGCGGGAGAAGGATATTAGAAGTATTTTAAATATGATACAGTTCATGAAACAATGAGAAAGATGGCAGAGAAGCTGGATGAAACTAGTAAAATCATGATGAAAGTCCACTCTCCAGGAAGCTTCTTCTCAGGTAGGCATTGCGATTATTCGAAATCAAATGAAAACTAAGTTGAACCGAGATTGGGTTGATAGGATCGCAATTGAAGAGGCTTTCATATTGGCAAATGGTGCACTTGCGCCTGGCGCTATTCGGCTGGGACGCCATTTTTTCATTCTCCGCCATTGGGCCTCGGTAGTCTAGAGGTAAGGCGCCTGACTGCTATACCCAGAAGTCCCGGGTTCGAATCCCGGCGGCGCCACGGTCCTTCGCCTTTCCCACCTAACTTTCCTTCTTTCTTCTTCCCTCTTTACATTCCTGATTCCCCTGTCATAGCCTTCCCTAGTCCTTCCCCGCTCCGCCAAGCGCATGCCATCGGTTGGTTGATGAGATTCAGCTCGCTTCAAGAGGCATAACACTCCAGCGAGTTGTTCTCGACGCCCCGATGTCAGAGTCGCGAAATGGTTGTGATTAGGTGGAATAAAAATATCGCGGCTAGGTTGTGACAGTTACTTCCTTCTCTTCTCTCTATCTTCCGGCTAGAGCTGCTGTCCGACATTCACTCTATACGAAAAAATAGATTGTCGACAGTACAAAGGGACTTTCCCTAAGCCTCTTCTAGTCTGTCACATAAAAAAAAAATTGTGATCAAAATATGAGTGTGCTTAAGACCACACTTTAGAAGTAAAACTTTTTTGCCCAACAGGTAGTATTATACAAAGATATAGTGGAGTCCGATATTTAGTACGCTTTGAGAAAAGTCAGGCCAACGACAGATGCAGGAAGTATAGTAACGAGCCTGCTGACGGGCTTGACACAAGTATAAATAGAAATATCATTATTTGTGAATTCCTATTTACATAAAAACCTAAAGACGAAGCAAAGGAAATATTTTTGATTGAAACTGGTCTAAAAATCGCGTAAAAACTGCATCAAGTGAGGTTCCATATGTCGTGATACTTTTGTCTGTTCAGACACTTCGCTCGCAGGAAAGTTTCTCACGATTTTTGTGAATGAAGGGAGTGGTGGGGTCGTACATCTCATCATCCCTACTTTCCCCTTCATCCACAAAGTTCGGTCGCGCCGTTTCTGAAGAAAAATTAATATTGAAATCGCCACTCAAAGCACGGGGATTTCGTTGAGTTTCGACCTAGTACAATTGAACCTTTAGAAGTGCAGATTGTCTTGTATGAATTCCATTTCGTCGGGTATGTTAAATAACCACCATCAAATTCGTTTGTCCATTTTCTGCCATACATCTGCCTACATATGAATTATAATTCTATGTAACGTGCGGAATCCTTACTAATATTATAAATGCGAAAGTAACTCTGTCTGTCTGTCTGTCTGTACGCTTTCACGCCTAAACCACTGGACCGATTTTGATGAAATTTGCTACAGACATAGTTTATACCTTGGAGACGGACATAGGCTACTTTTTATGGAGAAAAAAGGGTTGAAGGGGGTGAAATGGGGTTCAATAAATTGTAAGGGGATTTTTTTTCTTTACTTTTTTTCTATTGTATAAAAAGTAACTGACTGACAGACAACGCACAACCTAAACCGCTAGAGCTAAAGAGCTGAAATATTGACAGTGCATCCCTATAATGACGTGGGCATCCACTAAAAAGCGCTTTTTCGAAATTCATCCCCTAAGGGGGTGAAATGGAGTTTATCCAAACCGCTAAAGCTATAGGGCTGAAATTTTGGCAGTGCATCCCTAAAATGGCGTGAACATCCGCTAAGAGGCGATTACTCGAAATTCATCCCTTAAGGGGGTGAAATGGGGTTTACCCAAACCGCTGGAGCTGAAGGGCTGAAATGTTGACAGTGCATCCCTATAATCACGTAGAAATGAATGACTTGAAATTCACTTTATTTAATATTCATTTGTGATTGCTTCATAATTTCTTGCATCCACGTAAATAGGCGAACAAACTTAACGAACGTTCGTCAAACCCTAAAATGTCACTTCTCTTGATGACATATACATGCCAATCTCTGCTTCAAAACTTGCAGATTTGTTGAGCACAGGTGATATACGCAGCAATTTGTTGACCATATTTATTAAAAAAATGGACTATAATAAACCCTTTTTAGGGATAATAACAGCTGACTTTTTTGTTTGTTTGTTTTTTTTTTTTTTTTTTTTTTTGAAGGAAAACATGGCGCATAATAAACAGTTTTTATTTAAAGGCGTTGCAAGGCACGCGGGGTTTATGCTAGTTATCTATATTTTAGTTATTTTACAACTTTGGAAAATAATTATAATGGGAAATAGTAGCTGCGAATAATCATTTTCGACATTTGCCATTGATCATTTTAAATAAAGTTGGAAAAACAGTTTTTTTTTACAATTTTTTTATATTTTCAGTGGTTCTATCGCTGGTATTATTACTTATCATAAAATTTGGCTTGATTTGTCATAAATCAACCACCTTAGCAAATAAATATTGAAAAAATGATTTAAATTAGATTGTTTTTGATTATAATTGAAATTATCGCGAAACTATTAAACGTGAATAGAGTTCGAGACCCAGCGGCGCCGAGCAGTGGACCGGGGACGTCCCGCTTGGACCGCCAGCTAACGGAACAAAGAAAGACCAATAGGGACTTGAGATAAAAAAATACTTGATCTGGTCCAAGCCTTGATGCTATGTTCTCCAAATGATTGATCAATGTTTGTGTGCCCAAGTGGGCTTTAGAGGGACTGTCGATACATGTCTCCGTCCCTCTGTGGAGCTAAATCTTCTTTGAAGTAAATGAAGTTATGTCCCACTGGCTGACGTCCAATCATATTTTTGTGTAAGGTCATCAAGAGTTTTTACACTGCGAATAGATTCCGTTCGTCTTCTGTTATCTGCTGCATTTCCAAATAAAGCAATATCCGCTATTTTTTTTCATAGTAATGGTTGATCATTTTCAAGGCGAGGACGTCCAACTGACAGTTTGTTTTATTTCTGGATTTTAAAGGCAAACTTCTAACTTTCTTTTTATACAATCTCGGCGTTTCTTCTGGGCTACTGCGGTTTGTTTTCGCTTTAAAGACTGCTTCTTCGGGGGACTTAATTATATGTTTATCAACTACAACGTTGCTTGGCATAGTATCTCTAGCAGAATACAAAGCCTCCGTCCCCTATGTAATAAAGCAAATACCCACCCAAATTTGGAGCTTACGTAATACTTCAATCGCCCCTAATCTCTATTCGCTTCTATTAGAGATTAAATTAGATTTGATCTTCTTGGCACCTTTTGGAGTCAATTATAGTCAGTCAGTACAACAAAAATGACGCTTAAATTAAGAAATCATAGTAGTGCAACAGTTATTTATAAGATTATATAACTATTGATAGCTACTGAAAACCTACTATTGTCAAGATCAAAGGAGTTATGTTAGTAAGGATCTGAGTATTTTCTTATAAGAAGCCTTGTTGAGTGAAGGAGTGAAACAGAAGCTATGACTATTGAAAACCATACAGCATCTGTTGACGGGCATGGGGGTTATGTAGATGCCTCAGGGCGAAAAGGAGAAATCTCTTTTGAACGGATTCAATCCTCCTGCTGCTTACTTAGAATATAGGATCGCAGATACGACA
This sequence comes from Thereva unica, assembly GCA_949987705.1. Lineage (NCBI taxonomy): Eukaryota > Metazoa > Arthropoda > Insecta > Diptera > Therevidae > Thereva > Thereva unica. The sequence continues at coordinate 204,922,250 of OX465281.1, read as the reverse complement.
CGCATATTCCAGGATAGGGCGGACTAGAGAATAGGAGAGTCTTTTTGTGACCCATACATTATAAAACTCTTTGGGTCTCCTCTTTATGAAACAAAGAAGTTTGTTGGCTCTAGCAGTAATATTTTCATAGTGCAGGTTGAAATTGAGTTTTTTTTGTCTAGGACGACGCCTAGATCTACGATATAATCAACCTAATACAATATTATGCCGTTGAGATAATAGTACTGCTTCTGTATGTTTTTTCCATGGGAGAAGATAATTGCATGGCATTTGCTGGTGTTAAGTTTCAATTTGTTCGGGGTACACCAGTCTTGTAAGGCATTCAGTTTTGTCTGCATGAAGGAAGCATCAGTTTGGGTCTTAATGACACTATAAACTTTGAGATCATTCGCGTAAAAGAGATGTGAAATATTTATTAGTTTTTTTGATAGATCGGATGTGAAAATATTGAAAAGAAGAGGACCAAGATGACTACCCCGAGGAACGCCAGAGGTTACTTCGATCTCATTAGATAGAAATCCTAGGAGTCTGATAACCCGTGTTCTTCCCTTCAGATATGATTTAAACCATTCCAGGACAGAACCTATATTCCAAATTTTAATAATTTTGTAATTGAAATGTCATGGTCTACTCGATCAAAGGCCTTGCTGAAGTCCGTGTACACAGCATCCAATTGATGACCGCTCTCCATAACGCAAAGCTATTCGGAGATTAGAATCATAAGGTTTGAAGTCGATGAACGCCCTTTCCGGAAACCGTGCTGTTGTTCGTTTAGGTATGGGTCGATAAGAGGAGCAATCCTGTCATAAGCAAGTTTTTCAAAAAGCTTGGGAATTGATGATAAAATGGTAATGCTATGCTATAGTTGTCCATGGAGTGCTTATCACAGGATTTATAGATTGGCGTTAGGTAGAATTTTTTCCATAGTGCAGGAAACTTTACCAACGGTAAAAATTTGTTGAAGATGAGATAAAGAGGAAACTCAATATGTGTCGAGCAGCACTGCAAGAAAATAGGACTGAGATTGTCGGGACCATTACCTTTATTGATGTCGAGATTGCTCAGACCCGTCAAAATCTCGTCAACAGAAAGAGATATACCATTTATTAGCGTGGTGTCAACGTGCGCACCAGTTAAATCTTCTGTTACACTGGACATTGGGCTATAAATTTCACCAAACTTATCAGCAAACATGCTACAAATTCCTTAGGGGCACGAGGGCTGTCATTGTCGTTGGGTAGCCCGAGGCTTCGGGTTTATGTGGATAAACTAGGTTGATGTTTATGATAAAACTATGAATAAGGATTAACTTTGTTGATGTATACGGCCTTTAATATTGCATTACTCAATAAATTCGTAGTATGTCTTATAGATCGCACTACTATAGGCCGAAGGGGTCGTCCATAAATTACGTGAGCGGATTTTTGGGAAATTTCGACCCCCCTTCCCCTTAGTGACATGTCGTGAGTTTTGGCTCGACCCCTTCCCCTCCCACTAATTTCACACCATTCGTCGAGTTGCGCGTTTGGCTGGCCGATGGCGGCTAAACACTCGAGGGACTATTATAATTCCTTCTGGCGCCCCATAACAATTTTTGTGTACGATTTAGCAATATTTTAAGACCCCCTTTCTCACACAGGTCGACGACAGGTTGTAGCCTGAAAGTTCTCGCCTCTAAGCCAAGTATCACCACCCGCCACCCCGGCCACCAACTGGATGGTGTCTGCAGTCGATGTGGGTGGCTTTTTATCGTCTGTTTGTGCCTGAAGATCTTAACTTCTATTCAGTCTCAAGCCGTGTATTTACAGGTCGGTCGAATTCACACCGTATCTAGTCGGAACTGAAAGCAAGGCACGAGCTAGGCGCGAAAACCACCCACAGTCACATTCGCGCTTGTTCGCGGGTGTTACCGTGTGAGCTGGAGCCGATTTAAGCCGCAAACATATTGGCACAAAACCAGAAACGGCGGCCACCTGCGTGAGAATTCCCCATACATTTAACTTCTCCGGCGCCTGCCTTTAAAGTTTTCGTTGAGGCCATGAACATTTTTGCACTTGAATTAACAGTCTAATAACTGTCGTCTTTGCCATTGTGTCTGTAGGAAATCATGACGTCACCTGCATGCCACGGCCTGTCAGGCGGATACCTGAATTCCTCATCCCTCAGTCAGATTGAGTATTGTGTGGCTTTAATCGGTGTGTCGAAAAGTAGACCAGCGGGAGATCTTAAATAAGACTAAATTACAAACGGGCGAAAAGAAAAGAAAGTCGTTTATAATTAAATAGCGATTTATTTTGTCCGTTACAATATTCTATGACCGTTCCGATTGATATCCAATGCGAGACTGATTCAAAGAGAGTCATTCTCTACTTATTAGACAAGAGCGTTACATTTTTTGAGTAGTTGAGAGAGACTATTTTTCACATCCTCCGGGCGGCGGATAATTCTCTGAGGTACTTAACTCCAGTGGGCAAAGAAGTTGAACTGGTCTCCGTAAAATAGACCCATTATGAAATCGAAGCTCGCAAGCACGTACTTTTCCATCGCGACCAGGGAAAGTCTTCTCTATAACAGCCAACTTCCAGAAAAGACGCGGTAGGGACTGGTCGTGAACCAAAACGACGTCTCCAGGTTTAAGGTTTGATGAAAGTTTTTGAGCGGAGTGGTGAGCTGTTCTCAGACGCTGAATGTACTCCGTTTTCCAACGTTTGAAGAATGCCTTAGTTGTAGAAAGTCTAATCTTCCACTTCGAACGGAGTATATCTTCGGAGGAAGAACAAGTTGAAGCAACGATAGAAGTTGGAAACGTTCCTAGTAAAAAATGTGCTGGCGTTAAAGGTGTTAGGTCGAATGGATCATCGCTGATATAAGTTAAAGGTCGACTGTTGATTGCAAACTCTGCTTCCGAAATGAATGTGTACAGATGGTCCTCAGACAGTATAGCGCGGCCAATAGTTACCTTTAGTGTATCTTTAACACACCTTACAAGTCGCTCATAAAATCCACCCCACCAAGGAGCGCGTTCAACAATAAACTTCCAATCTATTCCTTGGTTCAAAACGTATTCCTGTATTTTTTTTGAATCAAGAACTTTTCCAAGAACGTTGAGTTCGAAGGAAGCGCGCTTAAAAGTTCGGGCATTGTCCGATATAATTATCTTCGGGGTGCCACGTCGTGCGAAGAAACGCCTCAGGGCGAGTAGGCAAGATTCTGCATTTAAGTTCGGTAGTAGCTCTAGATGTACGGCACGAACAACAGCGCAGGTAGCTAACATGATGTACATTTTTCGTTTGTCTGTGGCCTCCGACGAAGCTCTTACATATAGAGGCCCAAGAAAGTCTATTCCTGCTGACTCAAAGGCGCGTGAAGCTAGCAACCTATCTCTAGGAATAGGAGCAAATGGTGCTGTAGCGAGCCTTCCTTTTAATATTTTGCAGACTCGGCATCGATTGATAACAGCTTTCACTAACTGCCGGCATCCAATAATCCAATAGTTTTCACGCAATCGGGTAAGAACGATGTTAACACCTCCATGTAGAGTTCGCTCATGACTATCCAGTACGAGTAAAACAGTAAAGTATGCTGATTTCGGCAAGATAATAGGATACGTAGCATCATAATCCATTCCAGCTTCTTGTAGACGACTTCCAACTCGAAGCACATTTCTTTCATCCAGAAATGGGTTGAGCGTTAATATGTTTGAGCACTTAGGAATAAATTTTCCATTTGCTAACGCAGCCAATTCAGTTTCGTAATATTGAGACTGTGTCACTTTAATCCAGTACGTGGTCGCTTGCTGCAGTTCAGACGTGGTAAGAAAACGCCCCTTTTGGGCGTGCGAAATTAGAATAGCTATAAATCGTTTGATATATCCGGTGATACGAATAACTTTTAGGTAACTACTATACTTTACGATGTCAAATAACGGTAGAAGCTTGAGTGTTTTAACGTTTTCTTCGGGTGCTTGAATGCAGAGAGCCATAGTTGAATTATCTAGTACGAAATCTGATGAAGGCCAGTCATATGATGGAAAGGATAACCACTGGGGTCCTTGGAGCCACATTGACGAATTGAGAAGTTTCCTCCCGTTAACACCTCTGGTGAGATAATCCGCAGGATTCTGGCTACCTGGACAATATCTCCATTCGGCCTCTGAAGACAGCTGACAAATTTCGCGAACTCTGTGTTCTACATAAGGTTTCCACTTGCGCTGAGGACTGCTTATCCAATTTAATGCAATTTTAGAATCGCTCCATAGTAATGTTAGCTCGAGCTTCAGCTTCAAATTATCCTTAATATAATTAGCTAATCTGGCAGCAATAAGAGCGGCAGTTAACTCCAGTTTAGGTAGGGTTAACTCGTTAGTGTTATCCATCTTAAGCGGAGCTACTCTGTTCTTGGAGCAAAGATAAGAAACACTTGAAGACCCATCACCGTTCTCATTTCTAACATATGCCACTGCTCCATATGCTTGCAAACTGGCATCGGCAAATACATGTAGCTGCAGTCTCCCTTGATTAGATTTGAAAATATTTCGAGGCAATGTTATCTCCTTCAAAAAATGCAACTGAGATACATAGTTGTTCCAAACCAGCTGAAGGTTTATAGGAATGCACTGGTCCCAATTAATTTTAATTCGCCAAAGCTCTTGAAAAAGAATTTTTAATCTAATTAAAAATGGACCAAATATACCTAGAGGGTCATATACACAGGCAATTAGTTTGAGTACGTTCCGTTTAGTTGCGTTAGTTGTTGGCACCTTAATAGCACGTTCAAGATCTACTCCTAGTTCATCAGTTGGGCAATACCATATTATTCCTAAAACCTTTTGAATACTTGGAGGTTCCTCAATTTCGCAAATTTTCCGTTTTAGATTTTGATTGTTCGTGTTCCATTTTCGAATGTTCATGCATGCTCTCTTTAAAATAACCTTTGAATCTTTATAGATTCTTTCGGCTTCATCTTCTTTGTCGACGGCGAGTACAAGGTCGTCCATATAAAATGACCTTGACAGCAGCTCACAGGTTTCTGGATAGTTCTGGGATTCCTCAGCAAAATGTTTCTTCAATGTAGCACATAATATATAGGGACTGCATGCAACGCCAAAAGTTACACGCGTCATTCGAAATTCTGCAATATCCGGAAGGTGGCTAGCGTCTGTTATTTTCTTGTCGAACCATAGAAATCTGTGAGAATCACGATCAATTTTAGATAACACGATCTGCAAAAATGCTCTTTCTATATCTGCAACTAGACCGACATTACCAATTCTAAAATTCAATATAATTGTCAATACATCTGGCAATAAATTAGGTCCAGCAGATAAATTATCGTTCAAGGACAAATTGTTACCTGATCGCGCTGACGCATCAAAAACAATACGCATCTTCGTTGTTGCTTTGTCGTTCCTGTATACCGGGCGATGAGGTAAATAGTATGTGCGAGGCCCACTAGGTGCATCTATCTGAATTCTTTCTGCTATTCCTTCTGATATAAGGTTCCACATACCATTATCATATTCGAAAAATTGTTCCTGATGTCGCAAAAGTTTTTGAACAAGCTTACTAAAACGCATTTCTGCACCCTTTCGATAACTGTCTAAGGTACAATCCACATTTTTCCACAACAAACTCGCCTCATATCGCTCAGCCGTTCTTGAAATCACTATACCGTTTTCAAAGTCTGAAACAGGCTTTTCGCGCACATCAGTTATGCCAAGACTTTCCAGATCCCAGAAGCGCTTAACATCCGAATCGAGCTCAGCATTAGCGTTTAAAATCACTGAAGGCGTTAATAAAGTCAAATTGTCGTCGAAGCAGGTACCACCAGCTGGTCCTTGAAGCGTCCACCCTAAAATCGTGTTAATGGCTGTTAAGTTATTAGCAAGACGTTTGGAATTTTGGAGCACAATACTCCAATAAAAATCAGCCCCAATGAGTATATTTATGCCTGGCTCTAAATTGTTTGCCATATTGACTTATTAAATTTACCTTTACCCGACTAAAACTCGATTTTGGATTGCTGCTCGTCGACCCAAAGGGAAGAATTCTCATATTTACAGTGTCCATAACCTCCAAATTTAGTTTTTTCACCAAAGTCTCTGTGATGTAAGAGCGCTGACTTCCTCCATCTAAAACTATGCGCACAAACAATTGAGAGCTATGTAACGAACTTACAGGTGACACATGTACACAAGCCGTTTGCAAGTAAACATTCGATGTATCTTGCAAAGAAGGGGAACACAAACTAGTAGATGTCGAACCAGAACTTGTTGCATTTATGATTGTTTTTTCCGATGTTTTGTCCACTTTATTATTAATTCCTCGGATTTTAGCATTGTGATGTGGGTCACACAGGCACGTTGCATGATTACCCTTGCATCTCTCACACATGATTTGACGATTTGAGCACGATCGGGAACTATGCCCTTTACGGGTACAACGAAAACATCTACCTTGACGTTTAAGCATTTCCTTGCGTTGGGTTACAGTGTGAGAGGAATTACAGCGTTCTGTCGGATGAGTAGATTGATTACAGAAAAAACAACTAGACGGAGTGTACGACGGCGTAAATAATCCAGCTGCTGTTCGAGTACTCTTTACTTTCAAAGCTGCACCGGCGCCGGCGTTCGAGTTGAAAGTCTTTTCTACTGACGTTTGAATAGCGGTCGATTTTTCAAGAGACTCCACTTCTATTTTAAGGAATTTCAAGAGATCTCTTACTTGAGCATCCCCATTACACTCACTACTGCTTTCGCTTCCTGCTACAGATGATATATTTGCGTTTGTATTCTCCTCTTTAAGAGAAGTATTCTCTTCAACCTCTCGTATCAGCGTATTCGACCGATGAAAATCGACAGTTAAATCTTTGGGCATGCATCGCAAGAGCATTGATTTTAACATCACGGAATAATGAGAGGTTTGAACGTTAAGAGCAGTAAGTGATCTTCTACTAGCAGTTACTTGGTTATACAGGCGACGTAGTCCACTGCAATCAAGTCGGGAAGTGATGCGTGGAAGACTCATGAGTTTATGCATGAAAAAATCGATGAGTTTCTCCGTATTGCCGTATTCTTCCAGCAACATGGAAATAGCAGCATCGTAATTGGATTCCGTAGGAGTAAAGCCTGCTATTGAATCTGCTGCCTTCCCGGTTAAGTGCGATTGCAAATAATTAAACTTATCTGCTGCACTTAATTTTGGTTGCTCATGAACAGAGGTACGAAATCTCTCCCAGAATGGCAACCAGTCTTCAAAATTCCCGCCAAATGTTTTTAGAGGAAGTTTTTCCAATTTTACAGCAGACACACGAGAATCGTTAGGACTTGGTAATGTAGTATTGGGAGGTCGTTGAAGTGCCCGCAGTTTTGCGAGTCGTTGATTGATTCTAGCAAGGGCTCCTATGGCCCTATCCTCGTAGTCAACTACTGTTTCTAGCTCACGTTGCATATCCTCCGCTTTGATAGAGCTCCGCAATTGCTCGTTTGCAGCATTAAGGCTATCACGGGCTGCCGTTAGACGTTGCAAGAAAACTATCAACTCCTCTTCAATGGAATCCAAATTGTCAGCATTTCGGGAATTTACTTGCGACTCCGATTTGGATAAATATTCCGTCGCGGCATTCGTTAGTTTGGTAATTTGCCCACGGAACACGGCACGACCGGCAGCGTCCATCATTAAGAATTACCCGTTAAAAAAATAACGTTAAGTTCACTTTCGCACGTTTGCGTTTGTTAAAGGCGAAAAACTCCCGGGTTTCGGCACCAATGTCGAAAAGTAGACCAGCGGGAGATCTTAAATAAGACTAAATTACAAACGGGCGAAAAGAAAAGAAAGTCGTTTATAATTAAATAGCGATTTATTTTGTCCGTTACAATATTCTATGACCGTTCCGATTGATATCCAATGCGAGACTGATTCAAAGAGAGTCATTCTCTACTTATTAGACAAGAGCGTTACATTTTTTGAGTAGTTGAGAGAGACTATTTTTCACACGGTGGTCTTTTGTGGAGAAACATGTTTACTTAATTTCACCCAGTTTTCTACCAAAACACAAAGTCTTACAGAAAAATATATTCTTGAAGAACTTCTAATTCTATTAATGGTTTCACTTCCACTTTTTAATCAATCAAAGTAAAAATTTGGGAAATTGCTTAATCTCCGTCGATCCAAAAAAAGTAATTGTCTTATAACTAAATGACTGCAATAAACATAAAATCACTTTTGGAAAAAATTCCTTCACATAAGAAACGTATCAAAAATAAAACAATTTTCCACACCATAACCTTGTGCTCTTCACATCCACTCAAAGGATATCCAGCCTAATCGCAGCATTTTATTCGAAGTAATAATTTCTTAAAAAAAGACCAACTGCAATAAAATTCGATTTACTTAGAACCGAACGCTTCAATCCAATAAAAGTTCTCTAATCGCATCAGTGAAAAGGCGAAAAGGGTCACCTAGAAAAGTTTGATTGCTTTCAGTCCGTTGAAATCCCAGCAACGAGGACACCCGGGAGCCTTAATAACATTAAAAACTTCCCAAAGGACCTGTTGAGAGACCAGTAACTGCGTGGAAAATCTCAAAATGCTCGTCCAATAAACATGTTAACGACCCCGTAAGCACACTTTAATGCCAACTACTTAGTCCTGTTTTTGTTTGGAGATCCATAGAATACCAGGACTCTGGCCCTGCCGAAATACTTGAGGAGTCGAGGTTATCCCTAGTCCGATTTCCATTTAAGCTGATACCAATCTCGACTGCCGCTGCTACTAACATATAACTGAAACCCGGGAGGGGTGTGGCGCCCAGCAGCATCCAAAATCCGTTTAACTACTTTTATTCCCAAACGCGGAAGGACGAAAATAAAAAAAGGAAAAAAAAACAGAATTCAGCCAGGCTCTCCGCTTGGCGCGGCAGCGGAAAAATCACCGTAGGAGATAGCGTGAAAAAAGGAGAATTTTCGGAAGGATTCCGTATAGTGTAAGTCCCAGGAAAGGATTTCATGCAGATGGTAGCTTGCCTTTTTTTGGAATCAAAGTTATGGTTCACTGGTTGTCAGAGATTGCCACGGGTCGAAATGGGACGGGGGCACAGGGCGACTCCTGGCACAGATTAGGAGAAATTGTGCCTACAAAAGCGGAATTTCAAATCTGAATGAAGAAATAATTCACGTCTGAACGGTTGAATGTGCACTTTTTGACCCTTTTTCTCTGCCTTTCAACTGTGAAATGTGCCAAAATTTTATCTCGGATTGTTGCCATTCCATGGGGAAAGAAACCTTTAAATACTGGCAAATTTCAAGTTTTAACAACCCTCTTCCAGCTCAATAGCAGTGCCGTATTTAAAAGGCAAACCGATTTTTATCAAAGCGCCTTGTGGATGACTTCTAAGAAAAAAAATAAAAAAATTATGGAAGTAAAGGACGAATTTTGATTATTCTCTCTGATGTTTGGCCTTTGAAACTGGTGTTTCTCCCACAATCGCTTACGTTTTTCAGATTTATTTTGCGTTTAAGCACACCCTTTTCGGCATGATGGGTGCATATATGAATTGCTAAAGGAATATTCAAAGTGAAAAGAATCAACCTTGTTAACAGTAGCCTTGAAAGAAAATTGTTGCGCAATAACGTTTTTGCGTATTTATTAATAAAAAATTGGCTGTACCAAGTTATGGTGGATCCACACTACGCTTTTTCCTTTTTTCATATAGAGTTTTATGACTCTTTTACTATACTATTTTTCTAATGGCAAAGACAGTACGGCCAAACTGCGCGGACAAAAGTCTTTGCTTTAAAAGCTATAGTCCAAGAGCTCGTGACAGAATTGCAAAGTGATGTTGCAGAGGATGGGCCTTTGATATATGTACATACCTATGTTAGATTACTTAAAGCACAACTGATTAAGACTAATCTCCAGTTCGAGTCTAGTTAAGTTTTAATTTTATGACCTTTTGAACTTATCGATTTTTTGACCATGAAAAAAGTGATATTGCAGAGTATGGGACTTGGTATAATGGTGGGATAGACCACCAATAGCCCAAATTCGGCTGCCCATCTCATATGTAATCAAGGTTTCTATTTTGGCTTGTTTTGATTTTGTGGCCATTTTCGGTAGTATGACCCAAGTGATTTTGCAGAACCTAAAATTTGGGCCACAGGTTCGTGGTATCTATCAAATGCTACATTTTCAATCCCATCTCCTTTCCATTAATTTTTTCAGAAAAATTGGTTGATTGACAAAAAAAAAACCTTCGTCAAAGCAAAATTCTAATGAAGACCTCTAACTAAATGTTAACTCCTAAACTAATTATCGTAGACCAACGTTATTAGGTTCATATTTTAGATAAATGTGTATTGTTTTATTTAGTATAAAGAGCAAAAACTTGAGTGATTTTGTGTCGAAGATATGTACATTAGGTTCAAAATATGAGCAAAATGCTAAAATATTAGGATCTTGCTCACGCTTTTAACTAAATACCTTCTTAAAGGAATTTTAAATCTTCAAAACGGGATATCTCATGAATGGAAACTCGTATGGGAAAAAATATAACATCATTTTTTGTAGATAATCACATAATCTACAAATTTTGCAGACACTATTTTATGATAAGACCTACCGTTTAAAAGATATTAGCCAAAAACGGAATTTTTTTTAAAAAAATCTACTTACAAAAAGATTAAAAAAAAAAAAAAAAAAAAAAATAATGAGTTAACATTTAGTTAGAGGTCAAAAAGAAAAAAATGTAACTTTTTTTAATTTTATTTAATGGTATTTTCCTGTGTCATAATAAATTAAAGCCAGGGTGACGTGAGATGTTTCTACCTGCATCCCTGTATAATGCGTGCGCTTCTTATATATCATCTTCAACTTTCTCGTTTTTGCGTTTAATTGAAATGGACCAAGTTTGCTTTTTGCTTTAATTTCTTTCAGTTAACGGTTCAGTTCTTTCAAATTAAAAAAAATGTCAGGTTGTGATAATTCATTATTAAAGTGTTTCTTAAGGCCCCCATACACGGTCAAATTGGATGTACATCCAGATTTCCATCAAACCCATAAGCCCAACGTATTTTGATCGGCCGACCGGCCCACAATCGATAGCTTTGGTTGTACATCCGCCCTTCGATGTACATCCAATTTGACCGTGTATGGGGGCCTTTATGCACTGATAATAATGAGGAAAACAATTTTTTTAAATTTACTGAAGATTCTTTAGCTAGAGTTTCATATTCGTTAAAAGTGCGTAAATTTTGCAATTTAAAATATAAGGAGATTGATATTAATGAAGTTGATAATTCCGTCGGATATCATCCAACATGTTATAGATATTGCAATTCAATTATGAAACATCATAAAGATGCTTACGAGACAAATTTGCGTGAAAATAATGAAGTGCAAGTGGATGTTGTTTTTGGTGAAGTTAACAATGTTAATAATGATAATGTGGATAGCGATAGTCGATGAGTCTATCATATTTATGTAAAAAATAGTATTAGTATAATGAATATACAAATAAAAAATTTAAAAATTGGAAAAAAGAAAATCAATTTATTTATGATATATATCACTCATTATTTATCTTAAAATGATGTTTTACTTTTATTTAATCACATACAATACCCAACTACTCATTATATCTGAAAAATATACCATAAATATGCTACCAGATGTGTACATATATACACCCATTTTAACTCAATTTGCTAGGGGTATTCACGCTTTGTTGTATTCAGCCCTGTATCGTTGTATTGAGTGTATTTGGTTACACCTTTGTAAAATAATACAAGGCTTACTCATATAAAAATATTTACAAGAGCGTTGTAATTTTACTACACTAAAAACAGGTGTTCAAAATGGATCAGGATATGGTAAATTGAAGGTCATCAATTTCAGATTCGAGATCTTAGAAAATTTTCATATTTTATTGGTGAAACTTATGGAAATAATAAAAATTACCCGAATCGTCAATCTCGTTAATTTCCGTCACTGCAATTTCCATTACTTCGTCAAGTAAAATTTCTTTTGGACTTTTCCGTGGCATCTTGACTACCTGTCAAAACGAAAAAATTGTCTTCTTCTTCGATGTATTTACAATAGATTGCAAACGGAGCGTTCACTCTTCGTTGTAAATTTGCATTGTATATTTACACCGTTTACAATGATACACTTTAGCGTGAATACCCCTGCTATATAAAACTTGATTTTACGATTTTCCAACTTCAACTGGAGATGGCATGGGTTTCTACAACTGGGAAAGAGATGGGCAAGTGGATAAGTTTTGTATATGTCTTAACGAACCCTAATGTTCAAATCCCATCTCCTGCAAAATCACTTGCGTCATACCGAAAATGGCCACAAAATCAAAAACCGCCAAAATAGAAACCTTGATTGCATATGAGATGGGCAGCCGAATTTGGGCTATTGGTGGTCTATATCACCATTATACCAAGTCCCATCCTCTGCAATATCTCTTTGTCCAACTGGACCGAACCGACATTTTGAAAAATTCCCAAAAGTCGAACCTAACCTCCAAACGAGATGAGAATCGGAATATGAGTTGGGAGCAACCCAATTTACCTACATACCAAGTCCCATCCTCTGCAATATCACTTTTTTCATGGTCAAAAAATCGACAAGTTCAAAAGGTCATAAAATTAAAACTTAAGTAGACTCGAACTGGAGATTAGTCTTAATCAGTTGTGCTTTAAGTAATCTAACATATATCAAAGGCCCATCCTCTGCAAAATCACTTTGCAATTCTGTCACGAGCTCTTGGACTACTACATTTTACGTTCAAAAAATACGGGATTTTTAAAAGCGCGTACGGCCTTTCAAATAAAAATTGATTTTTTCACGACGCACGCACGCCTGATTAAAATAAGATTCGCCCGTACTTAGGCTGTATCGGGCACGCCCACATAGTCTGACACCTAAGCAAAGCAGGGTACGTTTACACTTTTTCCAAACAAAAGGGAGCAAAATTGGGGCTTAAATAATTGTATAGGATGTAGAGCAGTTCTTGAACGCGGTTAGTGCTTAATTGGGGGACCGCTCGGTGACACTTGTATTTTGAATGGTCTATGCCAATGCGGATGAATTTATGAATGTTCATTCCGGGAGTGTGCTTACTAGGGTGGTTCAAAAATGGCAAAAAAATTTCAAAAAAACGTGCACCCCCCTATCTTTAAGTTCAATTAAAATGATGATTTTTGGCGGCAACCGGAGAATTTTTGATTGACACTAACCATTGCCGCCGAGCATATTTCGTTTTAGAGATTTACGATTTTTAAACGATAATAAAAATTTGATAATTCTGTTCATTTACGTCCATTAAACTACCTAGATCGTGGCTTCTATATGGGTTTCGAGGTCGCTGATTACGAATTTGACGTCAAATCGAAGGTTTGACAAATGACAGCTGTCAAAAACGCTGTCAACTATGAACAAAATATTGCATTTTTTTTAAATTTTTTTCAAAATGACGTGAAATTTCGTGCTATAGCGGGTTTTCGAGGTCGCTGATTACGAATATGACGTCAAATCAAAGTTTTGCAACATGACAGCTGTCAAAAACGCTGTCAACTATGAACAAAATACGTTTAAAAATCGTAAATCTCTAAAACGAAATATGCTCGGCGGCAATGGTTAGTGTCAATCAAAAATTCTCCGGTTGCCGCCAAAAATCATCATTTTAATTGAACTTAAAGATAGGGGGGTGCACGTTTTTTTGAAATTTTTTTGCCGTTTTTGAACCACCCTAGTGCTTACCCATGAGGCATGCTCAGTTTTTTTGTATATAAGCATATTTATTAATATGTAGTAGCAAACAACTTACAGGCTATCCTTAAACCTATTTTCCCTATCTAACTTAACTAAGGAATGCGCATTTGTTCGCTAGGCGCGCTAGGTGCTTTTTACTCGAGAACTTATAGACTACATATGCTGAAATCACTATTCGCTCAGACGAGTGTTCCTATATCCTTAAATTGATCTTTCGGATTAATTATCTGGCAATGTCCTTGATATGATCAGTGACATAGGGGAAACTAAATGTACAAAGGGTGCTTCTTCCTATGTAGAAACATGCTTGGGGACTGTCGACTTTTCCACTGCTCGATTCCAAAGCTAACTCGGAGATCTTGGCTATATATCTCGCAGGATCGGAGAGCTCTGAGAGCAAAGATTTCTGGAAGTGCCTTTGCAGCTCTTGTCACTCCCAAGAGCTGCCGTTGCAATCCCCGTTTTACTCCTAAGAAACTAAAACCGCAATAATGCTTGCATTCCCTAGTGCCGCCTTTCTTCAAAGTTGGGACAACGATCGCTTTCTTCCACGCCGAGGGGACACGATCCGAATGCCATATGTGTGTCATGAGAGTGTTGATTTGTGATAAGACATCACCTTCGGCTTTGATAATTTCGGCGGTTACTTGATTCATTTCTCAGCGATTTTATTGCCGTCTTCACCTCGATAATTGTCGGGTCAGTATCAAGAAACTGATCCATAGACTGTTCTATAATCGTGGGTTCGGGTGCTGGACCTTGTGGCGGATCGTGGTTGAAGAATTTTCTCCACCGCCACAGGCGCTCATGGGGAAAGTCATGAAAGTTTTTAGATGTTGTCGTTGAAATTGTTTTGCCGCCTAACCGCCAGATTGTCTGGTACAGCGTCCGGTACTCGTTTCACCACGCCGCTTCTTCCTGCCGATCGCAACGTTATTCCTGTACGCTTCCCGCTCCGATTTAATTTTCTGTTGAACTTCTTTGTTCAATCGTCAGTATTGCTTGAAATCAACGATGATCGACGAGGTCCATACAGTGGTCCGAGATCCATGGCTGCATCCGGATAAGGGGACACAAATCAATTGCACACTCCTCAATGAACTCCGAGAATTGCCTTTCTTCTACATAGTTATGGTCTGGTACTCCGAGCGCCGATTAATTCAGTTCGAGGTATCGTATTCAGCGTCTGTTGAAGCTGGTCTCGGTTGGCGCATAAACGGATACGATGTGGGTGTTGATCGTTCCACCGTAGGTTGTAACCGCCAAACGCTCGGATATCAGTTGGAATGCGATAACGCTGCAGGCAGCCCGTCGATTGACCATAAACCCTATGCCAGTCTCTCGTTTCTCACCACCGTAATAGTAAAGCAGCATTGTTTCGTCGATCCGGTAGCTCGTATTTCCGATAGTGCACCAACTGATATTGTTCATTTCAATAATTCCATTATTATGGTTTCCTTTAGACAGACGTGATGTCCCGCGGCGAATTGAATTTCCATTTACGGTGTAACTAATTTGGGTCTTCGTTCACTAGTATCCCATTCTTTCACACCCTGGACTTGGAATTACCTTCTATTATATCAAAGACAAAGTATTGAATCATGTCGATCATATTTTGGATCTAAGTGTTCGGTGGGCCAATCTGCACTACAATAATATTACTACTTTTCTGTTTGCTAGTCCGCCCAATACTGAATATTTGAGGTTAATAGTAACCAGTAACTTAAAAGTATAATTTCTGAAGGATATGTTGAAATTTAATGACGATGTTCGACAAATAAGACATACAAAACACACATGTCAGAGTACTTAAGGAACTCAGACTGAATATATGCAAGAAACGAGCCAGTCAACTGTTGCTCTATGGTCTCCACTAGCCATTGATCAAATATCCTTGAAAAGAAAATTTAGAGCCCCAACAACACGAATCCTTCTTCACTCAGAGCTTTTTAAGTGTCAGTTTCATAATCCAGTTTGTGTTGCTAGATTCGAAAGAATTGAACGATATTTGGACGACCTTGTGGTATTCTCGAAATGCTTCGTGATGAGTGGAACCTTTTCGAAGTGATGAAGGTAATTAGCACACCCATTCTTATTAACACCTTTTGACTAAAATCTAATGATTGCAAGAACAGTAACAATAGTTAATTTTGCATCCATCACGAATATGTTGGTTATGAACGAGCGGCCGAGAACTCTTCGACTCAAATGCTAGTTTCAAAAAAGCGCTTTGTGTCTTTCTTGTTAGTAGAATTGTTTGAACCTAATTAATTAATTACTAAAATTAAGTTAAAATATTTTTCATCACTTACACAAACTAATCATAGTTTTTTTTAATTACAGAAGTTATTTCTTCATCAATCATGCCTTCGAGTAAGTAAATGTCATATTAAGCAAAATAAAGTAAAATATTGTTGAAAAGTTTTATCATCTTTCATGTGTGACCAACAAACATAACACAACTTGGCTCCTGTCAGTAGAACCTTTTTAAGGACTTAATCAAAATTGTACAATATCACACACAAAAACATAACAGACCCTTATACAGGAATTTTGACAGAAGGTCCAGGACATTTAAATTATAGCCAAAGTTGCCACAATTGAAATTTGTACCCAGCAGAACAAGGACATTTGTCAACTGGTGTCTAGTTTTCATGTGCATAACTTTTAATTTAAATTTACTTAAATAATTTCGCAAAATAACACCGTGTGCCACAGAGGAAGGAACCACATAGCAGGTACAGAAAGGACCAACAGGTGACTCTAACATCGCCAGCAGCTTGTGCCGTATTTCAGTAAAGTCTTAGTTATAAGCAGACCGTTATGCCGTCAGGTTATGATCTTGTGTAACCAAGACTGCCAGGATACAACTTGGTCCTTGTTCAGATATACAAGGACACCGATGGCTTACGGGTGAAATATTTCATAACTGTATGAATTTCCGCAATAACATTCGTGTTGCCGGGGTTCTCTCTGGGCGTCCTGGATATTGTGTTGCTAAGCTGTGGTTACTGAAATAACAGAAGGAAGATTATCTTATGCCGATTTTCAGAAGCTCCTAAGTTTACACAAAAGCGATGAGGTGGCATGGACCAAGATTAGGAAGAGTTATCCTAATTGATGCAATCTGACTTAAGGAAGTTTTGAATTATGCCAGCATTTTGCATTTGAAAGGATTTTCCCCCGGAAGATTATCTTAAGGAAGATTTGGGGCATAGAAATTGAGTTTATCAATAACGGTTTGTGTTTTGAAATTATGTAAGCGATTTGCTTGCTGAATTGTGAGTGATTTTATGGAATGTTTATACACAAATTCACAATAATGTAATGGAATTGCTTTGGGTATTAACAAAGGGGAAATAATTATTTGGGTTGTGGAGAATCCTTTACATATTTGGTTTTCTTACGTATTTGGAGAATGTGATAGAGACTGAAATCATTCTATTTTTAAATCATCTGTAGTTCGCTATGAAGGGAAATAAATTTCAATGAAGCAATAATATTTATTTATTTATTTTAATTTTTGGGACATTTTGGGACATTTAAAATCTTAAATTAACCTAAAATAATTAAGAGTTTGGAGAACATAGATATTAATAACAAGAAGAAAAATAAAATAAAAATAAAGTTAAGAGGGGAGAAAAAAGAAACAATTGACAGAAGGAAAGTAGAATTAAATAAAAATATTAGAATTATAAATGAAAGATAATTTAAAATCATAAAAAAAAAATTAAACTAAAAATAATTAAGGTAATGTTTTCATGCTCTAAACAAGTGGTTTCCAAACTTCATGATACTGCGGCCCCCCTGTTGCATAACAAAGCCTTTGGGCCCCCCAATAAAATATGTAAACTTGCATACTAGGTTAGGTGCGCCATCTAGACGGTATTTCAACATTGAATAACTCAGACATTTTTTTGCCGATTTTGACAAATGAGCAACATTTATTTAGGATATTCTAAATGGTAAAGAATCAGTTTTTGACAATATGTCGATTAGATGACCTCCATTCGATATGCAACAGCAGCAGCACTATAGCATCTACGTCTCGTATGTAAGATTTTAGTTCGTCAATGGCTTTCGGCTTGCTGGCATTAACTTTTCTTTTGCAAGAACTTCATTGTGGCGTAGGAATTTCATTTCAAGACTCAAAAATTATTTGAAATCTTCAAAGCTACCTGGAGCTTTCGTGACTAATAAGGGTCATTATTGAGCGCTTTTCCAGGTTTTCCGCGGAAAATCCTAAAATTCAACGAAATGAAACAGTTTGGCCGTAAAAGCTGTTCCTCGGTGCGGTATTATCCTTCTTCGGCAACCAAAAATTGATGACAGCTTAATCAATCAGTCGACAACCTCCACTCTTGACGTGAGGTACAACCAAACAAATTTTGAAAATGAATCCACTGTTAGTACTATGGTTGTATCTTCTCTTAGTTCCTTTTATTAGACTTACATATTGTCTACATACATGCAATGTCTGAAGAGAACAAGCCTTTTTATCAATGGCTGTTATTAGGCCTTCCTGCTTCCCAGGCTTCACTTTGCTATTTTTCATTCTATTCGTCTTTTGACCAGCTCTTAGTCTTCACTTCACTTTGATAAAAATTAGCAGACTAAGACTTAGACTTGCCAGCCTCTTGATGAGGATGGAGGACACCAAAACGGCGAGAGCGTTGTTGGGCTTGACTTACGACTCATGGATTGCAATGGATGCAACAGCGTCCTTACTTTCTGGTTTAAATAACTTAAACACTGGGGTTTCTACCAATACTTCTTTTAATGCTCTAAATGCATTTTGCTGTTCGGTTTCTATTTTAAAAATGGCCTTCTTTGTTAGCAATTCGCTGAACGCATTTGCTTCAACTGTCTAACCTGAAGTAAAGTCCAGTAACCTTTGTAAAGTTTTCCTAACATTTGGTATATGAAAGAGGAAATTCAATTATTAGGTACTTTAGTCCTCTACTTTGTTGGTCTTTGCTCCCGCTAGACATCGCGTGTATTTTCTTATGAAGAGGGGCGCAGTTTTTAAGTAGCCCACTGGCGCCGAATATCTCAGGAAGGCCCTGGTGCAAATCAGTCTTTTCGTGAATACATATGTATATATCAATCCATCGTCCAAACGCACCCACATATTCATGGATGCTTTAATCTTTAATCACATCTTTTCTGAAAGTCGCTAACTGTCTGAAGATTGGAGCTACTTTAGCTGTGACCATTATTGCTGGCAACGAAAGAAGTTTTTCACTTTTAAGGCGTTTAAAGGATTGGCAAAGTAATGCAACTGGAGAACAGCGGCTGCTCTTTTGAGTATTCACAGGGAAATCGACGTAACGGCTAAGGAAATAATCAACAAATTTGCTGAAAAGTGTAGAAACATAGAACTGTGATTTTTCCGCAAGAATTGCTCTGGAACCATTGATCAGGTATGTCACTAGTTAATAAACTGAATTCGTCTAAAACCCTTCTTCTAGTCTTTCCTATTAAAAGTTTTATCAATTTTAAAAGATAATGTTAAAGTTCACGACTCGACTTATAACTATTTAACCCCCCTGAAAATATTTCTTGCTACGCCATTGTTCATCGCAGTGGCTGCAGTGTGGCAAGATGCGCACGTCTTGTTGAAAAAACGATCATCAGTTTTTTTCACGCGTTCGTACAGACTAAATCCCCCAATATCCAACGATAGCGTATCCCGAGGGATTCTCGAACTTCGAAGAAAGATGGTCCGATGATGGTTTTAGCACACTCTGACCCAAACAGTGATTTTCTCATAAAATACAGTGGTGTTCGTGAATGACGTTTGGGCTCTCGGTTCGTCCGTCATCAAAATTTTCTCCCAAAAATCTGGTTCGGCATCGGTCATTCTTGCGACGGCATTTCCATACTGCAGGCCACCCGGCTTGTCCGTTGATCACCACCATTTAGGAAGTTGCCCTTCGTTTGGGAAGATATGAAGTTCTTGCGAAGGACAATTCCTTAGAGTCGTTACAATCACGTATGGCTCCTGAGATCGGCGACGATATGACACATTCTATATTACCCCTTCAACATCTACACGGGAGTGTCGTGGACGCTTTCGAATGGCACGCTGGCGATTGGCTACAGACCCGTACTTAAAGAAATTCTTCACCAAACTACGAATTCTTTTGTCTAAAGGCCGGCGCCTTTCTCCCATAGTTTTCACAATTGAACGATTGCTTCCAATGTAAAGCTCTACAATATTATAGTGCGTTTTTCGAAGTGAATAGACTCATAGCTAAAATGGCACTGAATGACGCTTCAGAATCGTTTACATTTGTTAAGTCGGTCTAGAGGTTATGAAATGTATAATATAAAAGACACAATAAAGTTTAAGAGGAAATTAAAAAATGTGTCAAAAAGTCGAAAATATAAAATCATCCGCGCCTCCTATGAGCTATAAGCGCCCCCCAGTTTGGAAACCGCTGCTCTAAACAGTCCTATTAGAAATTAATTCGAAAAGTTGCCCATTGAATCGGCACGTCAAAATTCAACTGGGAGAGAATTCCACAGCAAAGCTGCGTGGACAAAGAAAGTTCACTGACCAATTAACGTATGAAAACGCGGAATAATCACATGATTATTTCGAAATGATCTTGTGAACTGCACAAACTAGTTGAGGTAAGATGGTTTACGATGCTGGGTGATATATTGAAGCAGATGCAGGAGTCTCACTGTTGTCACTAAGATAACAGCGCATAACGAAATTATAATAAGGTGAGATATGGCCAAAACGGCGTAACTTGTAATCGAAACGAACACAGTCAAGAAGTTGCAAGTTTACGGGCGCAGGAGGCGTCAAGAGCAGGAAAAATAGACAGACAATGCATTAGAAGAGGTAAAATTAGTGCCTTCACTAAGTACATACATCAATCCTAGTGAGAAACCCGCAATGGAACCTAAGTTTCGACAATTGCCCGTATGTTTTGCGAATGATGGAACTAACATGATCGCAGCAGGTTATTTTAGCATTCAAGATAACTCCATTTCTTACCTTCTCAACACTGGCTAAAAGGACCCTATGTAAACCCCCCCCCAAATGAAAAAGATGAAATTTGTCTTCGAAGGATTAAGTTGAAGTAAGTTTGAGATAAGTTTGGGTCAACTGTCAACTGTCAAGTTAGGAAGTCGTTAAACCGTTGAGCTGAGCAAAAAAGTAGAAAAGTTATATATTAAAGTGGTAGAAAATTACGAAGTGTTGCTTAAGAAGAAAACTGTTTGCACCAGCGATAAAAGATCACGGATTCAAAAGTTTTCACTTGTTTTGAAAGAAGTTACAACCCATTGAAAGTTCGGTGGTAATTCTGTGGACTTTGACCCGTGGAAAGAGGATACACAAAACCCACACAATCTGGGATTGTTCTGAATATGCTTGTGCGCATGTAATATATCCCGTATTTATATAAAAAAAAATAAAAATAAAATAAACTATATATAAGTGGGTTATGAAAATAAAGCAGTATAGTGATCGACAAAAACAAAAGTCAGCGAATTGGTTCTAACCTAAAACAATAATAACGCTTGACATTTTACTAAGCAACCTTTCTAGGACGTTCGCATCTATAGTCACACAATTCACAATAAATAGACTTTATAAATTATTAGCATATATCTAGGAGCTAGCAAAATAAAATTAAAAATTATCAGCTGCCGGAATAAAGAATAAAATCGGTAGAACCATTAAGGTAAATAATAGCAATACATCTATTAACTAACTTAAATTACATATTATTTTATATTGTTAACATAAGAACTTTTAAAATAATCATTAAGTATGGAAGCAAACATATTACAGGCTATTAAAGATTTAAAAATAGAGCTTAAAGCAGATATAGAATCGATAAACGAAAAAATTGATAATAAATTTGGATGCTTAGTAGAAGATTTAAACAAAGTTAAGCAGATACAAATGGAACAAGAAAAAAGGATAATAAAAATGGAAAGAATAATAAGAAAAAATAATATAATAATTTATGGACTAACTGAACTAGAAAATAACCAAGATGAACTGATAGGTGTGGTCCTAGATATTATGAATAACACGATAGGAGTAGATTTAAATATTAATGAAATAGATTCTATATACCGTCTGGGGAGAAAAGCAGGAAAAGACAGACCAGTGCTCCTGGCTGTTACCACAAATATAAAGAAAAATCAAATAATGACCCTCAAAACTAAACTTCGACACCTTCCAACAAAAATTTTCTTTGGTGATGATTTACCGAAAGAAATTGCAGAGGAGAGGAAACAGTTTAGGTTAAAACAAATTGAAAACAAAAAAAAGAGGGATAGATCTAGTGACAGAGAAGATTTAACGCAAACAGACAAACCAAACAATGAACAAATACAGGAATTGAAAAAGCTAAAACCGAATATGAATAAGAATAGAAATTTACCTCAGAATTCAAGTTCAGCAAGGACCAAGGACATATACCAACTAGAGAAAAAACACAAAGCTCACATGTACATAACAACTACTCAGCGACAGTTAAAAGGACAACGAAAACTGATAAGCGAAAAAACTTTCCCAACCCGGTTGGCCGCCGTGGGAAATTTTGGCCAAAACCCCCCAAAATTCAAATTGAATAATTGTGGAAAAAAAACAAATTTAGAATTAGATAACATGAACAAGAAAGAACTACTAATATGCACATATAATGTCAGAACTTTAATGTCCGAAAGTCGAATGGTAGAATTAACCTCTGCTCTAGAAAATATAAATTGGGACATTTTAGGACTATGCGAAACCAGAATTCTAGGAGAAAAAATAATAGAGACTAGAAATGGTCATATTTTCTGTTATAAAGGAGAAACAAAAGGTTTACATGGAGTAGGATTTTTAATCAACTCGAAGTTGAAAAATAATATCATGGAAATTAGACCATTTAATGAAAGAGTAATTGGATTAAAAATTAAAATAGGAAATACTAAAATTTCATTAATTCAAGCTTATGCACCAACCGAATCGAGCACAGTAGAAGAACTAGAAAACTTTTACGAAAATTTGGAAAATGCAACTAAAGCACTTAAGTCGGAAGTTATGTTCATTATGGGCGACTTTAATGCAAAAATTGGTACAAAAAGAGCAGGAGAAGATCAAATAATGGGCGATTTCGGCTATGGTGTAAGGAATGATAGAGGTGAAAGACTTATCCAATTTTTATGGCAACAAGGGGTCACAGTGGGTAATACACTCTTCAAAAAGAAAACAAAAAGGAAATGGACTTGGCTCCATCCAAATGGTGTTATTAAAAACGAAATAGATTTTATTATGAGTAACAAAAGAAAAGTATTCATGGATATTTCGGTAATTAACAATTTTAAATTCGAAAGTGATCACAGGTTAGTCAGAGCAAAAGTAATTCTTAATCATAAATCGAAAGAAACTTTCAAGAAGAATGAAAAAAGAGAAATTCCACTTAATCTGAGCCAAGAGAAAATCAATGAATATATAACCAAACTCAACACAAATTGCAAAATCGAAAACATAAGAAATAAAGGATCAATACAGGAAGAATATGATATTTTAGAACAAGGTATTCATAGTTCTGCAAGGAACACTATTTTCCAAGTAGTCAAGAAAAAGATAGATAAACTCACTGCACAAACTAAAAAACTGATTGAAGAAAAGGAAAATCTAAGGCGTAAAGAAAATATTAATAATACTGAAAAGAAACTTTGAAAATTTTGAGAAGAAAAATTAAGTGCGAGATTCGTAAGGATGTTGAGGAATACAATAATAGAATGGTCAAATCAATTATCGAAGATACAAAATCAATAAAGAAAGTACGAGAAAGTATTATGGATGGAAGAGAGTGGATAACATGTTTAAATAAGAGAAATTTAAAGAATAAAGTCAGGAACCGCAAAGAAATTAATGAACTAGCCACTGATTTTTACTCCGACCTATACACGTCCACCCTTTCTACAGAGCAAATAGAAGAACTAATGCCAGATTTAACAGACAGGTCAAACATCCCAGCATTTCTACCATCAGAAATTGAAAAGTCAATTGACGACCTAAAAAACGAAAAAAGTGCTGGGAATGATGGAATCAAAGCAGAAATGCTAAAGTTAGGGAAAGAAGTATTGGTGAAAAGTTTGACCTATTTATTCAATCGAATTCTTAAAGAGGAGCAGATTCCGGCGCAATGGACTACATCGACCATAATTCTATTACATAAAAAAGGAGATAGATCAAATATTAACAATTATCGTCCAATAAGTTTGATTTCTACTTTATACAAGCTTTTCTCCAAGTGTTTAAGTGGCCGAATGAGAAATGATTTTGAGGAAAATCAACCTAGAGAGCAAGCAGGATTTAGAACAGGATTCGCTACAACTGATCATCTTCAAACAATAAACCAAATTATAGAAAAGTGTACAGAGTATCAAAAATTAGTGTACCTCCTTTTCATTGATTTTTCCAAAGCATTCGATACCATCGAACATGTGGCAATTTGGAATAGCTTAAAGAACCAAGGAATTCAGACTGGTTTTATTAGAATTTTAAAAAATTTATACGATAACAGCTCAGCAAGCATCACGTCAGACGTAAAAGGCAGCTCGTTTAAACTTGGAAGAGGAGTTAGGCAGGGAGACCCCCTTTCACCAGCACTATTTTCTTCAGTTTTAGAGGAGATATTCAAATTGTTTGATTGGGAAGCTTATGGTATAAATATAAACGGCGAAAAATTGAACAATCTTCGTTTCGCGGATGATATATGCCTTGTGGGAAACTGCTTTGAAGAAATAAAAATTATGTTAAACCAACTATGGGAGAAAGGTAAAGAAGTAGGTTTGAATATAAACAAGGAAAAAACCAAAATAATAACTAATTCTGAAGAAATAGATTTATATCTAGAAAACGAAAAGTTGGAGTATACCGAAGATTTCATCTATCTAGGTCAACTAATATCTTTTAAAAAAAGCCAGATAAAGGAAATCGATAGAAGAATAACCAACGGGTGGAAACAACTATGGAGCTTAAAACATATATTTAATTGAAACATAAATTTAGCAACAAAAAAATACCTATTTGATGGAGCAGGGCTGCCTGTCCTAAGTTATGGTTCACAAACATGGAGTCTTACAACCGAAGCAGAAAACAAACTTAAAGTATGTCAAAGAGCTATGGAAAGGTGTTTATTCAACATTTCAAGGCGTCAGCGAATGAGAAATGAAACACTTCGAGGTACAACAGGCTTTACAGACGTAATCGAAAGAATTCGCCATTTAAAGTGGAGTTGGGCAGGACATGTAGCTCGATTAAATGATGGGAGATGGACAATACAGGCAACAAATTGGACACCAAGAGATGGAAGGAGAAAGGTTGGAAGACAATTGAAGAGATGGAGAGATGACATCGATCGCTATGCAGGAAACTGGAATCATAGAGCACAAGACAAAGTTAATTGGAAACATTTGGGGGAGGCTTATGCCCGTTCAAACTAAAAACAAATTATATATTTGTAACTATATTAACTCTATTTTGCTCATTAATGAATGAATTATTTATTAGTTATTTATTACTTAATCAATGAATTACTTATTACTTACTAAACTAAAATTAAATAAATTAAATTTAAGTAAATATAGATGACCAAAACCAAAAGATGTTTGAAATGTGTTAGTCAGATATATAATCGATAGAATGTTCACTTTTGTAAAATATGTACGCTGGGCGAAATAAAGCTAATAATAATAATAATAATAAGTTTGAGATCGACCAGGAAGAAACACGGTGTAGGTCAGCAGCAAGCTCCTTCACACATCTTTGAATTTGATCATTGGCCGCTGAGATATATAGTTGCACATCATCGTCGTACATATGAATCTTAGAATGTGTTACTACCGAAGGTGAAGGAAGATCGTTAATAAAGATGCTGAATAACAGGGACCCAGAATGGAACTTTGGGGTACGCCAGCACGAAGTGGAGCTACCGAGGAACTACAACCACCAAGTATAACTTTCTGAGAGCGGTTGGTTAAAACGCTTTGCAACAAATAAAGACGAGAGGAGAGTTTCTGCAAAATCATAGAGTGATTAACGTTATCAAAGGCTTTAGAGAAGTCAAGCCGCAATAGGAAGCAAACGTGGTAAACGTCGATAGAGTTTCGGATATCAGTTGTAACTTTGAGGAGCGCGGTTTCGCAGTTGTGATGCATGCGAAATCCCGACTGCCAAACATGTATATGATCGTCGACGATCAAGAATCTGAGTTGCTATCAGCTTTTCAAGAACCTTAGCCAGAAATGGAAGAATACTAATAGGCTGAAAATCAGAAGGACAAGCAGGAGATGGGTATAATCACAGCAAGCTTCCAAGATGAGAGAAACTTATACTACGTTTCCATGACAGCTTGAGTACTCGAAGGCTTGAAAATCTCAAGAACTCGAGCGCGTATATGCTCTGCCTACTTGAAGCGGCATATTAGCTTAAACTGAGCTTGAGTTCTTTAGCTGTCATTTGAAGTTACTATTAATTTCTTTTATTTCTTCCTTTTATCGTGCTTTTATTTCTTCATTAATATTTTTATCTCCTCATATTCCCACACATTACCTTTAGACACATTTACAGGCCTAACTTTCGCAATTTCGAGCACTCAAGCTTTCAAGCTCGGTTTACATGACAAGCACTCGAGCCGATCACAAAAACCTTTTTGATCGACTCCAGTCGAGCTGCTTGCGTTTACATTTGTACTTGAAGTAAGCTTCAAGTAAGCTTCAAGCTGTCATGGAAACGCACTATTAGATACATCCAACGATTGCCCATTTGAAAATAATTTCGAGCATATGACCACCGCGGTTGTTTTTGACGAAGCATATTCTAGACGTCCAAGTTGGTCACTTTTTGTGTACTGCTTGTCGTTTGTCATGAATAACACGAACAATGTTGGCCTCCAAGGTGTCAATTGTTGCTGGTTTATTAACCTAAACCCGTGACTTCTCGTAGTCCCACAAGGAATAATGGAGAGATGTTAAATCACAGGTGTCACCGTTCAATAATGTCTTTGCTGAACTGCAAAAAAAAAACCTTTTTTATATAGTTGTTTAAACTGAGTCAATTCCAATTGCTTGGAGTTTAATTAGCAGGGACTATTATGCCTTGGCGGTCTAGGCGAACAGAGACGCTGAGATGTAGTAAACGTTTCCTATAACTAACGCGAAATGCATTCTAATAAACTCAACCCCCAACTATGTTTCAGTAATTCTATCCTCCCACTACCTTTCCATGGAAACCAATTCGCGATAAAACTCACCTGGTAGAACATGATATATTTTTTTTTTTCAAGATCGCTCTATTTTTCAGTGTTATTGTACCTAATAAGTCGTCAATGAACTCAGAAAAATCAATGCCATAAAAATAGTATACACGTGCCCCCATTCAAATTAGCCTAAACATAGGTTTCTTTTCACAAAAAAATAAATTATTTATTTTGGCTTGGTTCAATACATTTTTGAACGAAATGTTTCCTATATAAACATCAGACCTTTTAAAAACAAAAAAATCTTAATTTTTGATTATAAGAATGAATTCAGTCAGTTTTTTTAACAAAGGTGCTCTTTTTCCTCAAACCCGTATAATATTCCACTTAATTTGAAAGAAAAACTCCTTGTAGATTGTAGAAGTTATTCATAACCCACCAAAAAGGAAAAGTATCCGACTCGAGCTCCCCTGTTAACAGGAAGAGAAACATTTCCCGGCCATATTTGTTTAACTCCAAATTGAAAAACAAAAAAAAAATTTTTTAGAAAATTTTCTAAGAAGAATCGCTCAACCTTATTAAGATTTCTGAAACAGTTTCAACCGAAGTCGGGGAATATAAACAAACAAACACAAAAAACGTATAAAAAATTGAAACAAAAATAAATTTAGAGTAAAAATCTGACAAGGTAAGAAAAAGGTAAGGCGCATAAAAAATGGACGAACCGAATATTGAAGCTAAATAGACCACCAACAGATAACAACTTTTAGCAAAAGATACACCTGCAAAAAAAGTGTTTATTGGAGTATCCTGTATCTGCGGAGATTGCTGTAGCGAGGATACACAGGATCCTGACTTACGAACAATATACCTGGTGAAAGAAGAGTAATGGGAACGAGAAAAATATGACAAGAGATAAAAGGATGAAAATTAGTTATGTTGGAGCTCAGACTAGTGGAAAGTGAACGCGTTGTTAGTCGGCTAAGGTTTATGCGGTGTTTTTTGTTGTGATAAACTCTTTATTAATTGAAAGCAGCTGAGTTACAAGTAGGTACACAAATCGCTTTTTATGTGCTGTTGAGTTGTTTTAATTTACGTTTAGAACCGAGCTGCTCACAAGGGCATTATTCACAAATCGGTAAATTTTATCACAAGAACAATGAATGTTCTCTGGCGTCGGTGGAGGTGAAAAAGTTAATTAATTGTATTGCACCTTAAACTTAAGCCTTTGGCAAAAAGAACGTCTAAAATAATAGCCACCATAGCACGCATTCGGATGGCAACATTTCAGTCCTCATGCACGTCGGAGCAAGAACTTGGGTATTAGCCCACAAAAATTGTTATCGTACAATTTACTAAACCCTCTCTTTGTAGATGGTAAAGAATTTTTTTTAAAGAAGGCTAATTATCTAGGCATAGTCCTGGTTCAAAAGCCCTCCAGGAAACCCGCGATTGAGAGAGTAACTGCCACGGCAAATATATATCTCTCCATGTCTGTCGTCACTTTTTAGGCAAAACCGGGGGCCCCAAACCGAGGTTAATATTTTGGCTATACACGACGGCCATAAGCCCATGGTCACATAAGCATCCATTACATACCATTCCGGGCAATTTGAACTTCGACAAACCGTTTATGTCGATTATCGGAAATCTGTCCGAATGTCAGCACGGCTGGCCCTTCTTTAGAGGAAGCATGACTTTTTGCGGTACGAAATGTCCTAACGTTGTAGGATTGACACATTTGTAATAAATTTGGTGATGGCCTGGCTAGAGTAGGGGCAAACTCATCAGTTGCTGGTCCGGAACCTTACCGCAGTTTAGTCAGCTGACACCTACGATCACTATCAGTAATTGAATCGGCCAGTTGGTTCGACAATGCAAAGTGAGATTAGGGTCCATTAGGTCCATTTATTACGTGAGGCGTTTAGAGGGGAAATGGAATTGGGTTGGCCACACCTTGCGACGCAAAAACGTGAATCTAGCCAAACAGGTCCTTGACTGGAATCCGCAAGGACCCCGTCGAGTCGGGAGACCTAGAACAACGTGGAAGAAAACCCTACTAGCAGAATTCGCAACAACTGGGAGATAATGGTCGGAGCTGAGAGCTGTCGAGCAAAACACAGCCCGCTGGAAGGCAACTGTTTCCGCCCTATGTCCCATGAGGGATTAAAGAAGCACAAAGAAAGAAGAATAAAGTTTAGAGGGGGAGAGGATCAGCCCAAATCTCACCCAATCTCACGTAGGAAGAGGATAGTCTCGGCAAATATAAAGTATTTTTTCCCTAAGAAACAGTGTAAAATTGCGATAAAGCTGGGTTAAGTTAATTAAAATTTGTTTCTCCACTTAAGACCTCCATTCACTCACAGGCCGCCGGCAGGCAGTGGCATTTCTGACGAGGTTAAAAGGCACGGCCCAATGAAGGCCACAGATTACTCAGTCTGACTGAGGGATGAGGACTTCAGGTATCCACCTGACAGGCCGTGGTATGCAGGTGACGTCATGATTCCCTACAGACACAGGCGAAGACGACAGTTTACATAGCAGGTTGTTTATTCAAGTGCAAAAAGGTTCACGGCTTCAGCGAAATCTTCAAGGTGGCTTCTCGCACCATGAGCACCTGCGAATAAGCGTGAACGCGAGTGTGGATGGTTTTCGCGCTTAGCTAGCGCCTTGCTTTCCGTTCCGAGTGGATACATCGTGAATTCTTGCCGTAATTTCACGGCTTGAAACTAAATAGCAGTTCAGATAGATCTTTCGGCACGAAGTGATGATAAAAGGCCACACACATAAAATTTTTTTAACAGTTTTCTTGGACTGTAGACCCCATCCAGTTGGCGGCCGGTGAGTGTGTACTTGGCCTCAAGTGAAAATTTTCAGGCCACGGCCTGCCGACTACCTCATTGTTCAAATTATCAATTATCTCAAATAAAATCGTGCAGTAGATATAATTTAACAGTCAGCTAACTCGCGAGGACGCCTCCTGCAGTTCTATATTCTAAGGAAAGGCCCGACTTGGTTAGGCCCGTAAATACATATTTTTAGTGCGAATTATAGAGATTTTTTAAAGCTTGAAAAGTCTCACGTGAGTTTAGGGGCGGGGGAGAGGGTCGAGTCACGACATCTCACCAAGAGGGGAGAGGTGGTCGAAAAATCGAAAAAATCGCCTCACGCAATTTATGGACGACTCGTTTTAGTGAATCGCGCAATTCCTATAAAGTCACCATCGGGAATGTCAAAACTTCAGTTGACAACAATTTTGAAAGTAAACTTTTTAATGCAACCTCTGGTAGCAAAAACTTCTGGTCCACGGTAAGCACCATCTTGAAGAATTTCAATACGTCCACAACTCCTTCCTTCATCCACCATAAAAACAGACAGGAAATCCAAGGCCGATTTATTAGCATCTCTGTTCGCCTCAAATTCTTCTTTACCCGAAACTGATACTCTACTCCCGGTTCCTGAGCACAACGCTCATTTAATAGGATGGGTTTTCCTAAGGACTCGCGAGGTGTATAGGTGCTTCGAGGAGCTCGATGCCATCAAAGCCACTAGGCCCGATAATATACCCTCTATTGTCTTAAAACAATGCGCCTCATCTGCGAAAACTTTTTCGGTAAAAACACTAAAAAAATTTGTTGTCTTTTTGAAAGCCGTTCAATTAAGGTAGTATTGGATTGCATCAAATCTGATACTCACCCCAACTCTGCGGGTGTCCCCCAGGGGTCAGTTTTATTACCGACCGTATTTCTCATCTTTACAAATGACCTACTTTCAGCCCTGTCCAACCCACTTTGCAGCTTTGCTGACGACGGTACCCTGCGTTACTCTTACAGATTCGATGCAAGGCTGCCACATTCTAGATCCTGTCTTGATGACTGTGAATATTAATAACGACATTAAAGTCATTCTAAATTGGGGAAGCAAGAGTCCTGTCGAATTCAATTCCACCAAAACCAAGTACTGTCTTATTTCAACAAAAAAAGCTCAACACCTCTCCATCTGTGACAGCATAGCCGTGGGTATGGTGGGTAGTAGTACTGAAACTCACACAATAAAAGAAGACTTGCTCTTCCAAATTCTGAATATCTAGTCATTTGTCACAGCGCTGAGCCATCGTACTCGAAACCTATTCTCTATTTCCATTCAAGAATAGCGTGAGATCGAAACTTACTTCCCCACACTCCCCCGTAACCCATCTACGTTTGGGATAAGTATGAGGTCCACTGACTCCTAGCAGACTTGTTTCATTTGCTTTTACTTGACAGACTCGCAGCGCGTCAACTCATGAACTAAATTTGTCTAACATATTCTGGATCTAAGTGACACATGCCTTCTCTCGCCAATATCTCTATGGGTATAATTCCCACACACGCCGCATCATTCGATATGGTTTGCATTGTAGGATTCGCTATAGTCTCAAATACCCAAACACACAGCACACATAACAGATACATGCACTTGTTATTATTATTATTATTATTAATTAAAATTCATTGGTACATAAAGATAATTATAATCTTAACACGCTATAACACGTATGTAGGTACATCAAAAAAAATGGAAAAAGTTTATATAAATCAATAAAACAAAATTAAACTAAAAATTGACTTAAAATTAAGATACGCTACCTAAGAGAAAGAGAGAGAGAAAAGAAAAAAGAAAAAGAAAGGAAGAAATATTAAAGAAAAAAAAACTAACTAATTTGATGGAAGATTATTGACTTCTAAGGTAAATAGATACAAGCTTCCTGAACACGTTCATAGACCTCGCACTCTGAATGGCGTGTGGCAAATTGTTCCACATGCGAAGACAGTGAACAAAAAAGGACCTTTGCCCAACAAGGTGATGGACTCTAGGCGGGATAAAAAGTATTTTCCTTGTTGTACGACCGCGATGAAGATACTCGAGGAGGTAGGACGGACGTTCATTGGACTGAAGTTTATAGATGAACAATACTGCCTTGAGGAAAAGGTATTGGTCAAGCGTGCAACCCAGGATAGAAGAGCGGTAAGGGCTTATATGGTCAAATCTGCGGAGGTTATATACAAACCTGGTACAATCATTAAAGGCAACGTTAAGTTTGGCCCGGCAAGAGGCATCTGGGGACGGAAAGACTGAGCAAGCGTAAGTGAAGTGAGGTAGCACTAAGGATTTGATAAGCTTTGACCGAACACTTGTAGGCAGAATGGACGCGAACAGCCAGAGGCGGCGCAAATTACCGTATATTTTGGATAATGTATGATCAGTTTGATCACAGCAGGTTAGTTGTGTGTTCAGGTAAACACCTAGGTTCTTCACTCGTGGCTGGTAGGGTAAGGTTGTATGCATAAGAGTAATAGGCGGTAAATACGAGGTGTCTAACTCACTCCTGTACATTGCGATGCATGTAGACTTGGCGGCATTTAGAAGTAACTGATTTGATAATGACCATTGATATACTCGCTCCAGGTCAGCATTGATGTTGAAGACACAGTTTTCCACTAACCCAAGAGGACTATTTGAATAAAGCTGAACATCATCCGCATACATGTGGAGTTTGCAATCCTTGACAGTATTACAGATATCATTAATGTAGATGCTGAAAAGTAATGGCCCTAGAATGGAGCCCTGCGGCACCCCACATGTAATTGGTGATGGATCAGAGATAGAATCTTGAAACCATACCATTTGGGAACGATTACTTAAGTAATTCCGAATTAAGGAGATCGCTGAGGGGGAGAAACCCATATAGTTTGATAATTTAGTTTCGAGAAGCTTATGATTGACAAGTCGAGAAGAATCAGAAATGCAATGTTATCACCATCAAGAGCCATTCGAAGGTCAGTAGTTACCTTTAGCAGCGCACTTTCGCAGCTACTACTTTTCCGGAAGCCGGACTGTGTACTTGACAGCAAAGACCACATTTCACAGTGGGCTTGGATTTGCCATGACATTAATTTCTCAAGTACTTTGCCTAAGAAACATAGGGTACTGATGGGGCGATAATCAGAGGGGTTTTTCGGGGATTTGCATTTGCGTAAGGCAATTACTTTCGCTTTTTTCCATTGAAGTGGAAAATAAGATTTCGTGAGGCAGTTATTAAAAATGTGTGTAAGATAGGGGAAGATTACAGGAAAAATGCACTTAAGGAAGGTTGGCAGAAGATCATCAAGTCCAACGGATGCTGACTTTATGGAGTAAAAAGCTTTGTGAACTTCAGAGTAATCCACATTGCGAAAACTGAAGTACCTAAGGTTGTCATCAATTAGTCTCGAGCAGGAATTGCCACTGGTATTGTTGACAATCGTGGTAAAATAGTTGTTTAGTTCGTTTGCAGTGAGGCTGCTCTGGACTGCAAAAATCGCCTAGTCGCCTAGATTTTTTTGGTTATTTGTAAACGACTATGTTTGGTACGGTATGTTTGTATGCGGTCCTCCATTTTCTGCTGTTGGCACTATTGCTCAATGCCGCTGGCCGCACTGGCACTGCGTAAATTTGGATTGAGCCATCAAGAGGTGACGGATTGGTTGGAACCCTCCTACGACAGAACTAAAAACCCAAACAGATTGGCGCGGAGGTCGTGGCGGCAATCGCCTGCGAGAGAATTTCCCATACAGGCGGCGCGTGGAGAAATTAATGTACATATGTGAAACTTTCTCTGTGTGTGCCTTTAGATAGTTTAATGTGGCTGACGGTTTCGCAGGGCAACTAATGAAACTATGAAGAGCTTTTTGTACTATTGTGAGGCTACAGCGAAGATAAGACTTAGTCTTCTCTATTGCGACTTCCGTGATCACCTGGAATATGAATCCTGGGTTCATCAAAATCATGGAAGGACGGGGTTAGCAGAATAGGCCGCTTTAAAGAATGAAAGAAAGAATGAACATGCATTAGTAGTTTTGTTGTGAGATAAGTATAGCGGAGTAGCCTAGATGGTAGCTGATCGGGGAAAATGCCAAAATTTCTACCATTTCCAATCACCAAGGCCTGTTAGTATCATCTGAATTTTTCGAGATTTCAGATAAAGAACTATCTATAACTACAATTCGAAATTTTCTTGTTTAGCAATTCCACTCTAATATTTTCCAAAACCAGTGAGATTTTGTATGGCGTTTTCTTTTTCACATATGAATATTTATCGCTTCTACTTCCATTTCTATGCGATGATCAAAGTAAAGTTCACTCCAACATTGTCAAATGCCTGCTGGTACATAAGGCAGAACCTTTCAAAGATCTCAAAACACTGCAAAACAAAGTAATTTAACTGTAAGTTTCTCAGATTTTGCACTTAGCGTCATCAAATTACTCCCAGTCTTGAATTTAATCGGGTTCCTGGTAAAATTACGATTAAGGACTAACTTTGATGATGTATTCGGCTTCAGAGAATTTATTAACATTAAGGAAATGTAATGAATTGTAACTAGGATCAATAGGCCGAGATTAATTTGTCTTAAATTTTCCGTGTAAACAATTTAAGTTTTATAAAATGCTTCTATTATGTTTTTAAGTAAAAGGTATATTCCCGGTATAAATAAAATTAGTTGAATGACCTACAAAAATTTCAAGGGCATTGATAATTATGCGAGTAAGCCACGAATTAGATCATTAATGCCAACCTTAAAAAATTTGTGTGTCTTCATGGTGAGGTGAAATGGTCAAATTCGAAAATGTCTACATTAATTTTTGACAATCGTTAAAATTGCTGACAAATTCGTATATACATTCATAAAAAAAGTTGCACTTAGGGCTTAGAGAAGAAAGAGTATTTATCCTTGATTAGCATCACATATTTATTTATAAGTTCGATTAAAATCAGAAATGCGAAATTTTTCATAATGTGTTCTTTTGGTTTTGAATAGTCCTTTCCGAAAGGATATTTACATTAATTAGGCGCAAAAAATATGCAGTCCATAATATTTTCTTACAATTTTGTAATATCCAATGACATTCAATATAATTTCATGCACACATGCGGGATCATATGTCACTCCAACTTTTTCCCAACATGTCTACTTTCTTGCAAAAAAATAATCTTACAGTGATTGAGATACGCTTTTTTCCTCAATATCAATGGCATTTCACTGTAATTTTTGTTAATTAAAGCTGCACTTTCTGTTGTTCTATATAAGCCCAAAGGCAAATTTCTCCTATAAAACCAGCTTTTGTCTTAACTAAAGCCCCAAAGTGGCTCTGGTAACAAAACCACATTTGGCCCAAGCTAAAAAAAACCCACGACAAATTTTTGTTACAGAACCAGCTTTTGCCCTAACTAAAACTACAAAGTGGATATCGCAACAAAACGACCGTTTCTTCAAACTAAGACCCGACATAAAATCCATCCGGTTTTCCTAGCCTAGAATTTAAAAGTATGATGCACAAGAAAATACAGAACAGGCGTACTCTTCCTCGGCCTGCCTACTCTGTCAATTCCCCTTAATTGTGACAAAAAAAATTTCACGTCAAAAACTGGTGGCAGCCGTGGGATAGAGGCGATATCCTGCTACATGGTTGTCCTGGAGCAAGGGGCAATCCTCAACGAAAAAGAGATAAACCAAACGGCTGCCTGCCCACAGACATTGCTCAACTATAGAGTAAGCGTCCTTCAATGGCAACGAAAAATAGCAATAGCAGCTAAATAGATGTCGGTGACAGATCCGGAGGCATACCATCCAAATAAAAATGAAGCCATTTGAAATTATAAAACGAATTGATTCTATTTTTTTGTTTTGGTTTTTGGAGTTAATCTTTTTGGATTAAACGATCCCAAAGCTAAAATTACCACTTCTATAAAGGCGTTTTCAGACAATTTCGGGATATAAAAGAAAGCTAACTGAAGGAGCTGAATGTCATACTTCAATCAGCATATGACAGATGAATAAGCGATTGAGTCACACCTTTCCATAGTAGTATTACGCTAGACGAAAGACAAACCATGAACTGATTTACTCCACAAGAACTCCGAAAATGATCTATGGGTTTGGCTCAATATTAATTATCTGGACACACTGCTATATTAAGCCACTCAGATTGAGGAGACTGGCCCAACTTGGTGCTGTGATTGTAGACCTCTAAGAGAACTTCCAGATATAAAACAGATGCACGTCACAAAATTTCCCATTAAAAGACGGTCTTGACAGCGAATGTTGGTACAGATTTGAATTGTTTGCATAAAAAGTGTAAATAGTACATCGGATATAGCTCTTTAAAGCCTGACTAACGAATGTTAGTTGGCGTACTTATGTACAAATTCAATTTTAGGATCTTCTCGAGCTGGGACACTGATCATGACTGAGAACTGACTGACTTGAATTTTACGTTGTTCCCTGAAACTCTTCTTTCCTCTCCCCCGCAGAGGTTAATAGTTGATGTTAGAAGGAAATGTAGAGTGAACATGAAGTAAATAAACATGAATTGTATTTTCGTTATCTTGCCGCTTTTCTCGACACTCTTCGAAAGGAGACAGACTTCGGTAATGGTCCTTCATAAACGGCGCTTTGAGCACCCGATAATACAAGCATCCAGGAAACTAATCTGTAGCTGATACCTTTGGCCAAAGACGTGAACAGAATATTTTACGGTTTTTCTTTGATAATGGCGAAAACGCAAGCTAAGCGAGCAATTGTGGAAAATGTTGATAACATCGAGGCAATAGTCGAGTCCGAGCGTCATGTAAGCAATACGAGTTAGGCTGCTCGCACACTGCATCAGAATTTGTACGAAATTTTGCGAATTCTGATGAAATTGTATACATTTTCATCAGAATTCGCACAAATTCGTACAATTGAGGACCTTGCTGCAAGAGGGGAGCAGATCCAGTTTTTAAGAACTTTGGTAAATTAAAAAAACGTTTTAAAAAATAACGATTATACCTTTGATTATTAATTATACGCTAATTAAAAATATACATATATTATGGGATGATAGTATAGTTTTTAGAGTTATTATAGCTTTTCTAAGAGTTTGGGAGCCGTTTAAAATTTGGATCTGCCCCCCTTTTGCACCAAGATTTCAATATTTGACTTCGTTTTATTGGATAATAGCTAAAAAACACACAAATAGTATTAATTTTTTATTTAAACAATGAACGTAACATCAGAAGTAACAGTCATGTTATTATTAATAATAAAAAAAACTTAAACTTTATCAAAGTTCAGCCTGGTCGTCGTCGTCATCGCTAGAGATGTCATTGAAATGGGGGAAGTACTAATTTTTGCGTCTTCCCTCATCTCATTGCAATATATAAGTGATATATGTATATATATTGCCAATAAAAACTTTTACTTCACATATTTTATATTAATATTATTCTTTTATTTAATACGTTTATTTAACATTTATCTATTATTATATTTAATAGTTTTAGATTTTAATAGTTTAAGATTTCTCTATTTTTTATTATGTCACACCGAAAATTACATAACGGTTTTTAATTATACAACTTATTATAGGAGACTTCCTTATCGAATAAACTCCTAACTAATACTCTTACAAAAATTCAAAATAATTTTTAATATCACAATATTTGTGTGGCTATGTTTTTAAAATTGTTTCTGTGTACAGTGTATACATACGTGATATGACAATCCAAATTCCCCAAGTGTATTTAATAGTAGTAGTGAGAATCCAAATTGTGACGTAACCAAAAACACTGTGCTTAAAATTATTAGAACAGAAACTGAGTAGATACTTGAATAAAACTTATTACAACGAAAAACGTATATACAAGTAGCGACTGCTACATAACTCCCCCTTCAGCGCGAGCGTCCATGAATGTACTATCATACTTTATTTTAATATTTAATTACTCAAATAAAACGAAAAAAAAAAAAAAAAAAAAATTTTAATTTTATAACCGAAATGAAACCTTTTTCTTTGAACTTCTAGTTACTGGTTTTTCATTGTCTTCCTTTTTTTCAATAAAGGCGGGTTTTAATCTATCAATTGATACTACCGTTATTTTTCCGTTGACGTCAATCGTGAAATTTTTTTTATTTCTCTTAATAACTTTAAAAGGACCTTCATAAGGATCCTGCAAGCATCCCCTACTTCTATCTGTCCTCAAAAACACGAATTCGCAATCTTCTAAGTCTTTTGGAACATAGAAATTTCTTCTTTGATCCCGAGACTCTGTTGGAACGATGTTCCTCATGTGATCTCGTAATTGTTCTACTAGGTCTGTTGGATCTGATACTTGGTGTGGGTCTCTCACAAAGAATTCTCCCGGAATCCGTAGTGTTTGACCATAAACTAATTCAGCCGGACTACAATTAAGATCCTCCTTAACCGTTGTTCTTAAACCTAGTAATATAGCTGGGATGTGCAACAACCAATTCGGATTAGACATTTTAGCTCTAAGAGACGCTTTTAACTGTCTGTGTAGCCTCTCCACCATTCCGTTTGATTGTGGGTGATACGCTGTTGTTCGAATCCTATGGGTTCCTAATAATTTTGAAAATTCCTCAAAAAGTTTTCCTTCAAATTGACCTCCTTGGTCCGTAGTAACTGTCAATGGAATCCCAAATCTCGGAAAATATTGCTCATATAATGTCTTGACTACTATGCTGGCTGTAATACTCTTTAGTGGGTATACTTCCGGCCACCTGGTGAATCGATCCACTACGGTTAACAAGTATACGAATCCTTCCACCGGATGCAATGGGCCTACCAAATCTACATGGATGTGTTCAAACCTTCCCATAGGTATCTGGAATTTTTGTATTGGAGATTTTGTATGTCTGTGAATTTTCGCTTTTTGACACGTTATACATGACTTCGCCCATAAATTAATATCAGTATTCATCCTCGGCCAAAAATATCTACTTGTAATTAATTTCCTTGTACCTCGTATTCCTGGATGTGATAAGTTATGGATTTTGTCAAATACGCTTCTTCGTAATATCTCTGGTACGAATGGACGATCTCCACTAGTGGAACACTCTAACCAGATTTTACTTTCTAAGAAAGGTACATCTGTTTCCACTAAAATGAATTTCGAACTTTTATTTGGATTTTCAATCAACTGTTTTAACTCTGTATCATCCTTTTGTGCTTCTGCGATAATGCTTAAATCTATTTGTTTTTCGCTAACCGCGTCACAATTGCTATTTTCTACGGTTACCCGTGATAAAGTGTCAGCTACTACATTTGATTCTCCCTTGATGTATCTTATATCGGAGGTGAATTGGGTAACATAGTCTAATTGTCTTGCTTGTCTTGGACTTCTCTCCGCTTTGGTCCAAATTGCGGATGTTAAAGGTTTGTGATCCGTGAATACTGTAAATTCACGACCTTCCAAAAAATGTCTAAAGTGTTTAAT
The DNA here is from genome assembly GCA_949987705.1 of Thereva unica. Lineage (NCBI taxonomy): Eukaryota > Metazoa > Arthropoda > Insecta > Diptera > Therevidae > Thereva > Thereva unica. The sequence goes on along the minus strand of OX465281.1, from coordinate 204,882,952 downwards.
ACTTGAGTACATTGCCAAAAGCTCTCTGTCAAATGTAGAATACTTAATTTCTGCATTGTTTAATTTTCTGGAATAAAACGCTAAAGGTTCGCTTTCATTGTTGTTAATTTGTTCCAACATTGCTCCAATCGCAATGTTTGATGCATCAACCGTCAACTTCAAAGTAGGATTCTCCGCTGGATGCACTAATAACGTTGCCGAAATAAAAGCCTTTTTCACTTTGACGAACGCGTCTTCGCATTCTTCCGTCCACTCAAAATTTTTTAAACTCTTAGGTTTTTTAAGCTCCCTAACTAAATGTATATGAATGGGGCTTAACAATTCTGCTAATCGTGGAATGAATCTGTGACAGTAATTTACCATTCCTATGAATTGTTGAATCTGCTTAAGTAGGAAGTAGGTGAAGGGAAATCCTGGATGAATTTAATTCTATTTTCAGAAGGAAGAATCCCGTCCTTCGTAATTTTGTGACTTAAAAATTCAATTTCATGTACACCAAAAAGACATTTCCCTGGATTAATATTTATTCCATATTCTTCTAAACGGCCAAACACCTGCTCTAAGTGTTTCTTGTGTTCCTCCTTATTTTTGCTTGCAACCAATATATCGTCAATGTAGACAAAAACGAATTCCAAACCAGTTAAAACTCTATCCATAAATCGTTGGAAAGTTTGAGCAGCATTTCTAAGTCCAAAGGGCATTCGAGTAAATTCGAATAAACCGAAAGGTGTAGTTATCGCTGTCTTATAGATATCTTCCTCTGCCATAGGTATGTGATGGTAAGCTCTCACTAAATCAATCTTCGAAAATATGGTACAACCATTCAAATTTAACGTAAAATTTTGAATGTGAGGAATCGGGTATCTGTCTGGAATTGTTATTGAGTTTAGTCTCCGGTAATCTCCGCATGGTCGCCAATCAGTGGAATCTTTCTTTGGAACCATGTGTAGTGCTGATGAGACTGATGACGAAGATGTCCTGCATAAGCCTAATTTTATCATGTGCTCGAATTCTAATTTAGCGATTTTAAATTTATTAGTGTCGAGTCTTCTAGGTCTTGAAAATGGTAGTTGACCTTTAGTGGTAATAGTATGCACTATATTATGTCGTACAGGTAAATCATAGCGTGGAGGTTGAGTTAGAGAGGGAAATCTAGCTAAAACATTACCATATTCACTATCAAAGGTACAATGCCTGGGTGAAGGAGAATCTGTTTTAATCATGATTCCATTAACTGTTAACTCGGTGTTACCATCTATTATTCTCTTATTTTTCAAATCAACCAGCAAATTGAATTCAGAAAGAAAATCTGCGCCAATAATAGGTTTGTCGACGCTTGCTATAATGAACGGAAAAGTTAAATCTCGCCTTAATCCAAAGTCTATCTTAAGAAGTTTTTCTCCGTAAGTATGGATAATTGATCCGTTAGCTGCTGTAAGAATTAAATTTGGATTTCTTTTACATTTGCCACAATATGAATTCGGTATTACTGATAATTCCGCTCCTGTATCAATTAGAAATTTAAGTTTATTTTCTTTATCGTAAATAAAAAGTCTATTAGATTTTTTTGGAGTATTATTTTTAAAACACGCTGAAGGGATATTTAGTTTTTTTGATTATTATAGTTGCAAGGTTTAATACATTTTTTAGCTTTGTCGCCGAATTTAAAATGAAACCAACAAAATGGTTTATTATTATTATTATTGTATTTCGATCTATCACGGCTTCTACTTCTAGACCTTGACCTATGATGAAATTCATTATTCCTATTAAATGTAAGTTTCTTAATTAAATCTGTTAAATTTTCAATTTTATTCTCTAAATCATTAACCTTCTTAGCATAATCAATGTTATTTATATTAATACAATTTTGGTTTATAAAAGGATTTGAAGAACAATCATTGATGGATGAAGTATACTGAAATCTGGAACATTCGAAAATTTTGTCTGCTAACGTTAGAATATCTTGAATGTTTTGTTTACCAGAGGACATCAATGCGATGTTAATACTAGGCGGTAATTTTCGCATCCAAAGTTTTCTAATCAGGTCCTTTCCTAAATTCGAAGATGTTCCTGCAAGTATCTCCATTGATCTATAAAATTCTGATGGTTTTCGATCTCCCATCTCAGAATTGCACAATAATTGTTCCAACTTTTTCTCTTCGGACTCTGTAAATCTTTGAATTAATGTTGTTTTTAATGTTTGGTATTTATTCTCCGATGGTGGGTTTTGAATGAAGTCCAATATATTCATTATTATTTCTAAAGGAAGAGCTTGTATCACATGTTCGAATTTAGTCTCATCTAGTCTAATTCCTTTAGAGTTAAATTGACTTTCTGTTAAAATAAACCATGCTTCTGGGCATGGAGACCAGAAAGTTGGTAGCTTAACAGCCGATGCACTAATATTCTCATTATCAACGTGCATTCTTTCACTATCACCACCTTGGACACTCATATTAATCACAATTTTTTAAATAAAACTCGCGTAAAAAGAAGTTCAATAAAATTTCGACTTGACTTAAAAACTTCGCGATACTTTAAAATAACAACCGTGGACGTTCGCGTAAAGAGTCGATTAACATTCAAACTTAAATAAATTCCCGAAATTTTATTCAAGTTTTCACTTCCTGAAAAAGAAAAAAATATTGGCAGAAAGAAATAAATTGAATTGTCACCACTACTAAGTTATGTAAGTGTAATGTTGAAATTTTGTACAATTTAAAGTTTAAAATTAAAGAAAAGGAATTGTTTAAAATAAATACTTGATTTCCTCAATTAAATTGAATCTTTTCTTTCTTCTTTAAATTTTTTACAAAAAGATTTCTTTTTTGATTTTTCTTCTTTTCTTCGTCAGTTTTCAAAATTTTCTTCATTATTTCTTTCTTCAAAAAAAAATTTTTTAAATGGAAAGTTTTCTTTCTTCTTTCTTCATAAATTCTTGTTTCATAAAAATTTTTTAAATTCTTCTTTCTTCTTTTTTCTTTGAAAAATTTCTTCGTTCTTCTAATGTCGGGGTCACCAATATGAAATGGGGGACGTACTAATTTTTGCGTCTTCCCTCATCTCATTGCAATATATAAGTGATATATGTATATATATTGCCAATAAAAACTTTTACTTCACATATTTTATATTAATATTATTCTTTTATTTAATACGTTTATTTAACATTTATCTATTATTATATTTAATAGTTTTAGATTTTAATAGTTTAAGATTTCTCTATTTTTTATTATGTCACACCGAAAATTACATAACGGTTTTTAATTATACAACTTATTATAGGAGACTTCCTTATCGAATAAACTCCTAACTAATACTCTTACAAAAATTCAAAATAATTTTTAATATCACAATATTTGTGTGGCTATGTTTTTAAAATTGTTTCTGTGTACAGTGTATACATACGTGATATGACAATCCAAATTCCCCAAGTGTATTTAATAGTAGTAGTGAGAATCCAAATTGTGACGTAACCAAAAACACTGTGCTTAAAATTATTAGAACAGAAACTGAGTAGATACTTGAATAAAACTTATTACAACGAAAAACGTATATACAAGTAGCGACTGCTACAGTCATCATTCCCAAAAGGCTCACCTTTGAGGGCTCTATAGAAAGGCAGTTTATTGGGTGGTACATAGCTATTCGCCAGTTGCATCACGTCTTTGTATTTAGCCTTTTTTAAAAGCAAAGAATGATCATAAGCCCGTTGCTGTGGCTCAACAGACAGATCGTCTTCAACATTCCTTAATATAGTAAAATAATCAAATATTATCATTCCAGTCGAACAACTGACAGCAATAGTATCCATGTAGTCTTTACTATATTCAAAAACGCGGAATTGCGATATTTTAAATCGAATCTTCTTTGCATTATTTGTGATCACCTTTTTGAAATGACCTTCGAAATGTTGACTGAAGTTAAGTATCATATTTTGATTGACGTTAACTAGTTTGAATTTCTTAGAGGCTTGCTGAATACATTCAGAATATTCTGTGGGACTAAATATATTTATAATTCTTATTTCTATTATACTTCTCGATTACACCAAAGCACCGATCGCACGGCAAAAAACTGTGTCCTGGTTCAGGAAAACGATGTACGACTTTCTCAATAGGCGAACTCTTCAAAAGAGTGTACAGAAACTGCACTATAGTTGTGTTTTTATTCTGAACTGCTGCATTATCTGAGAATAAGTACAATATTCTAACTGTAGTTGGTAATATGTTCTTTATATAGTGATGTAAGAAAGAAATGACTTCGTTGGGTGATTTGCGAGCTATGGTTTCGTCATATAAATAAAAATGAGCTATACTTGTTTTTGCAGAATGGATGCAAAAATTATACACCCAGAGTTGACATTTATAAAAAGCAAATTTTGTTTGTTGCAAAAGGGGGGCAAATCCAGATCTGCTTCTGTTTTGCACCAAACGTAAAACGAAAACTTAGGGGGCAGATCCAAATATTTCTATAGCGCTCTTGCTTTTCGTCGATACTACTCCGAACATGCACCAAACGATAGCATATTTGTTTTTAAGTAAAGTAAGTGAAAAAAAGCCGAAAATCGAAAAATTGGATCTGCCCCCCTCTTGCAGCAAGGTCCTCAATTTCTGATGCAGTGTGCGAGCAGCCTTAACGTCAAAAAAACTCATTGACCTAATTTTCATCTGCGAATCCTTGCTGAATTGCAACAGCATCGACTCATTTCTGAAGCGGATGGTGACTGGCGATGAAAAGTGGGCCATTTACGACAACGTCAAGATAAAACAGTCCTAGTCTAATCCAGTGAGCCAGCGCATTCGGTGGCCAAGGGAGAATTGACGGTCAGGACGATTTTGCTGTGTATTTGGTGCGACTGGCAGGGAATCATCTGCTATAAGCTACTCTCCTACGGTAGAATTCTTAATTTGGAGCTATATTGTCAACAATTGGACCGTCTGAAGAACAGAAGTGGACAGCTTTGGCCAATATGAGAGGAATTGTGTTCTATCAGGATAACACCACATCGATAGTGCCTCGCCAGAAGCTCCGGGTGCTTGGTTGGGCGGTTCTTATGCATCCACCTTATAGTCCAAACCTGGCACCAACTGATTACCACCTATTCCTGGCTATGGCAAACGGTTCTGCTGGGGAAAAATTACCTTCAAGATAGGTGTGTGAAAATCTGCTATCCCAGTTTTTCGACAATAGGTGCAATGGCTTTTATGAGGGAGGCATAATGAAATTACCTTCAATTTAGCAATAAATTATAGAACCAAACGGCACATATTTCACCTAAATGTCATCATTATAAATATGATAAATAAAGCCTTCAATTTCATACAAAACTAATGGATTTCTTTTTACTACACCTTATATACAAACCCTAAATTCAGCCATATTTTTCAAAAACAACCTTGGCGTGCTTAGATAAAGTGAAAAAGGACACTTAATCGGTGTTGACGGTATTTGCTCCATGTTTGGCTCACTGTAGGAATGTGACACTCAAATGTGGAACAATCTTGCACAAAACGTGCTTCCGGGCAACTAAAACATTTTTAAACGTAAGGTTCAGAATCATCTCATCGTCGAAATGAGATCTGACAAATTTTTTTTCATTAATAAACTTATTCGAAATTTGACGACCGTAGAAAAAGAAACGATTATGGGAAGAGTATATGACAATAGCAGCCATCCAGTGGGGTATGGTGGGTCAGTTATTCTGCCCTTCCCCATGGATAACAAAAAGTTGTAGGCTATGGCAGTAAAGTGCTAAGAAGGATCAGGTTATGTCAGGATCTGCCATCGAACAGGAAAGTCCATATCTAAAATGACTTTTAGTTTACAACTCAACAACTTTCTCCATTTTATATTCTCGTAGTACACAGCTAAAGACGAGGCTGAAAAAAGCGAGCATTCGAAAAATCTGCAGAACGGGAGAAATCTGTTCCTCGACCTTTTTTCATCTCTCCTGTTTCTCCCTTTTTTTAAAATTTCCTCAGTTTCCTGTACATGCCCATAGCCATAACATCTTATTAAAAATCAGTGCCATTACAATCAAATCGAATGGGGAGGAGAGGCTCTTTAAATTGCAAACAACGCATAAAAATAGGCTCAAAGCAAAGTAACCTAGAATGAACCGATTCGTATAAGTCCTGGAAGTATTTTTATTCCACTCAACCTATCAAGCATCATTATCAAAAGGAAGGGTCCAATAATGCCAATACGTGACGTGTTTTATAACAGGACTTGGTATCCTTAAAATACATTATGGCCGATATTTTCAATGTAGCTGCGATTGACTGTATAGCAGCTGGCTTGAGAGAGAAAAAAAAAACTTTCTAAAGGAGAAAAATAACCCAAGAATATAAGGTGTACATAAAATTTAAGATAGCATTTAGGATTAAAGGGTATCTGCCTGCTGTACGTGTGTGCGTTAGGTCAGTTAAAGTGGAGAAAAAAAATCAGGAGTCGGGAATGGTTGAAATAAAATAAGATTGTGCTTTACATAACAGTTGCTATGTATATATGTACAAGAATTTATAGGGTAACCAAAAAAGGAACCTTTTTTATATATAGATGCTGTATTACTCAGAACTTTTTTATTCCTTTTTGCATGGAAAGCTTTAAGTTTGATCCTTGCCAAAAAAAAAAATTTAATGGCTAAAATATATTCAGAAAGTAACTATATATCCTTTGCGTCTAAGTTTAGCTGGCTTTGGAATAAGAAATTCCACACTAAGCAGATTTTCTTGCCATATTCCTTTTTTTTGGGAAAAGATTGCAGATTGAAGCAAACAACTTTTGGAAGGGTGGCAGACAGACAGCCAATTAAACAATGAATAAGGATGAAGGCCCACACAAATATATTACGAGAATAAACCCAAATTATACGCATCAAATTGGCTATTCACAATTGTAATGGAATTGGCGGAATTTTTTTGTACCATTAGACGTAGTAGGGTCGCATCGGTCGTTTAGTATAACAAATTGGTGTTAAGCTACGGTTTCCTAAGAAAGCGGTACCATTATTTAGCGACCGCAATATGACGTAAAGCGGCGGACGTAATAAAACCGCCGCACACTGGGACGGATTGCACCTTTACGACGACAAAAATCAAAAAAATTATTACTTTTTAACTGACCAAAACTAACTGGGATGAATTCTTAAATAACCGGTCTATAATACTATAAATAAACAATGGCGAGATAGTGACATAATTGGCTGGTAACACGCGCTAAACTTCCCCTCTCTGACCCAAAGTCAACGCGAGAATCAATTGCGCTCGAAATACCAACAGCTTATTACGCTTGTTTTGAGTTATTTATATTAAGAGTCGTGGCATTTCAGCATAGAGGAAGAAGCGACAGGCATATTTTTTCAAAAATTTGTTAATAAATTAAAATACTTATGTAGTATATAAGACGTTTTTCTAAGTATTAAATAAATGACTACCACAAACTGTAATTTCAAGCTTTTTAAAAAAAAGTTCCACTGTAGTTCCACTTTATATCGAATATTTTTAGACGCAATAAACATTAATGATTTTAAAAAATCCATTAAGCCGTCCCCATATTTCCCCCTTTGTTAAACAGACCTTCACCTACCAAGTTGACATTTTTAAAAAAAAAACCCAAAAGTTGGACTTTGACAACTTATAACTACCAAACTTGCGAAGATAGAACCATCAATTTTAACATCATAGATTAGTGGAGGAATTTTTCGTTCATTTGTACCTTACTCATGAAATAGATTATAGGGTTACAAAAATACAGGGTGATATGTAAAACTCTATCTTTGTGCAACTCTGACCGTATTACATCTAATATTACATCATCTAATATTGCTCCGTTTTATAATTATGTTAATTGATATATTATGTTGAGATGATATATAAGCCAAAAAATATAAAATCTGTGTGTTCTTATTTTTGTCGTCGTAAATTGGCTATCTGTCCCAGTGTGCGCCGTTTAGATTTGTAAACTTAAAAAAGTCGGACAATGGCCGACTGCAATGGAGAATGGACAATCTTGACATAGCTTCTTCTATATAAATATGTATAATTGGAGTGTCTGTCTGTGATTTCAAAATAATTGTGTTTTTTAAGTTTATATGGTTATTTACATGATAAAATCCACTATTTTTAAAATTTTTTTCTTTCTGT